>JBBFKN010000184.1:0-93097 GCA_039654755.1 Calcarius lapponicus
ATTGTGGGGAGGGGGATTTCACCTCCAGAGAGGGGGATTTCACCTCCAGGGAGGGGGGTTTCACCTCCCAGAGCCCCCCGAATTGCGGGGAGGGGGATTTCATCCCTCTAGAAGCCCCGGGAATTGCAGGGGCAGGGGGATTTCACCTGCCAGAGCCCCCGAATTGCAGGGGCAGGGGGATTTCACCTCCAGGGAGGGGGATTTCACCTGCCAGAACCCCCGAATTGCAGGGGCAGGGGGATTTTACCCCTCTGAAAGCCCCGGAATTGAGGGCAGGGGGATTTCACCCCTCTGAAAGCCCCGGGAATTGCGGGGAGGGGGATTTCACCTGCCAGAGCGCCCGAATTGTGGGGAGGGGGATTTCACCTCCCAGAGCCCCGTTCCCGTCTGGGAATCGCCCTGGGATTGGATCCGAGCGGGTTTTAAAGGAACTGGGACGGGAAGGGGCAGAGGGAGGAGCGGGGATTGGGAAAGGGATGGGAGCAAAGCCAGAGGGGTCGGGGAGGGGGTTTGGGGGCTCATTGGGAAATGGGATCGTGAGGGAAAAGGGGCTGAAAGGAAAAAGGGGAGAGCGGGGAAAGGAGAGAGGGGGGAATTTTGAGGGGTTCCATGGAAAAGGCAGAGGGTCTGTGCAGGAGCCTCCTGGAGCAGGAGCAGGGGGGAGGAAGTTCCTTTAAAACCGACGGATTTTGGTGAAGGCAGGTTCGGTTTTTGGGGCTCCCGTCCCCCAGTTCCCATCTCTTCGCCCTTCCCGCCGCCATCCCGAGGGAGGAACGGCCCTGCCCGGAGCTCGGGGGGGTCCCCAGCACCTTCCAGAGGACGTGGGAGTGTCTGGAGAGCCCGGGAAAAGGCCGCGGGGATCCGGGGAATGAATGGGAGGCACAAACCCTCCCGGCAGGAGCAGCAGCTCCACGGAATAAATAAAATTTTGGGAGAATGAAACATTTCGGTGGCTCTGCCGTTCCAGCTGCATCCAGAGCAGGACCCACGCCGTGATCCTGGTTTTCCTGCCCAGTTTGGGCTGTAAATCCCAAAGTGGGGTCGGGAAAGGATTCCCCTCAGACACTTCCACGTTCCCAAAGCGGTGATGGGGTCTGGGGGGAGCAGAGGGACCCTCGGGACCCCCCCTTCCCCAGGGAATTCTGCCAGGAGGGAGGAGCTCCGTGGGCTTGGAGCAGCCAGGCTGGGAATTCTGTGAATTCGGGCAGGGCTGAACCCCAAACCCCTCCAAAAAAAGGGAATTTGGGGGCAGAAATGAACTCCCAGCCCTTCCCTCCGTTTGCTCCCAATGGAATTGAGGAAATCTCACCCCCTCCCCACAGCCGTTCTGGGCTGAATCAGGAGGATTTTGGCCTCCTGCTCCCCAAAGTTTGGGAATGCCAGCACCAGGCATTCCCTGGCACGGGCTGGGGTCGCCCCAAAGCCCCTGGAACGGGCACAGGGGGGACAAACCCCAATTCCCCCAGGCAGATCCCGGCTGCTCCCTCTGGGAACTCCATCCCCCTGTTCCCACCAGCGTCCTCCGTCCTGGGCAGGGGGGGGGGCGGCACTTTTGGGGTATTTTGGGGGGTTTTTGGGGATGCTGCTCCTGGCAGGGCCGGGTGCTGTCCCAGCACAATCCCGCTCCGTGGTACTTACCAGGATCTCCCCCTTTGGACGTGCAAAATTAAGGGGGAAAACACAAAAAAAAGCAGAAAAGGAGACGGGACAGGGAAGGAAATGACAGGAGAGGGAGAGAGCGGGAAGCACAAAAAAAGAAAAAAAGGAGGAAAAAGCGGAAAAACAGCAGAAGAAAACCGTTACATGCTATTAATGGTCATTCCCAGCGTTAATCCCTCGGAGCGGCTGCCGGAGGGAGCCAGGGCCGGGCAGGGGGCACGGCCGCTCCTGCTCACCCCAAAATCCCCCTGGGAGCGGGGCCGGGGGGGACACGGCTGGGGGGACACCCCAGGGTGCGCTGGGGGCACCCCAGGGTGCTGTGGGGATACTCCAAGGTTATCTTGGGACACCCCAGGGTCATCTTGGGACACCCCAGGGTGCTGTGGGGACACCCCAGGGTGCTGTGGGGACACCCCGGGGTCATCTTGGGGTACCCCAGGGTCCTCCTGAACACCCCAGGGTGCTGTGTGGACACCCAGAGTCATCCAGGGACACCCCAGGGTACTGTGGGGACACCCCGGGGTCATCCAGGGACACCCCAGGGTGCTGTGGGGACACCCCGGGGTCATCTTGGGGTACCCCGGGGTCATCTTGGGACACCCCAGGGTGCTCTGGGGACACCCCAGGGTGCTGGGGGGGACACCCCGGGGTCATCTTGGGGTACCCCAGGGTCATCCAGGGACACCCCAGGGTCCTCCAGGGACATCCCAGGGTGCTGTGGGGACACCCCGGGGTCATCTTGGGGCACCCCAGGGTGCTGTGGGGACACCCCAGGGCCATCCAGGGACACCCCGGGGTGCTGTGGGGACACCCCAGGGTCATCCAGGGACACCCCAGGGTGCTGGGGGGACACCCCGGGGTGCTCTGGGGACACCCTGGGGTCATCTTGGGACACCCCAGGGTCATCCAGGGACACCCCAGGGTCCTCCTGAACACCCCAGGGTGCTGTGGGGACACCCCAGGGTGCTGTGGGGACACCCTGGGGTTATCCAGGGACACCCCAGGGTCCTCCTGGGACACCCCAGGGTCATCCAGGGACACCCCAGGGTGCTGTGGGGACACCCCAGGGTCACTTGGGGCACCCCAGGGTCCTCCTGGACACCCCAGGGTGCTGTGGGGACACCCCAGGGTCCTCCTGGGACACCCCAGGGTCACCCCAGGATCCCCCCGGTTCCCAGCCCCTCACCCCCCACTCCCAGGGCTGCCCCTCCCGCCCGTTTTGTCCCAAATCCTGCTGTTTTCAGGCAGGAATTCCGCTCCCCCTCTGCTTTCCCGTGCCCAAGGCCTCGGCTGGCAGTGCTCACGGATGGGCTCGGATCCCCCTGCCCGGCTCGGAGCAGGAGAAGGAGGAATTCCAGGAGTTTGTGGCTGTACCTGGTTCGGGATCGCTCTCTTCTTGTTGGTCTGAGTGTTCCGCTGCTGGGCGCTGGGAAAAGGGGAGAAAATGGGATTGTGAGGCGAGGAGGAGGAGGAGGGCGAGCCAGGGCCACGCACCCGGACGGGCCGCGGGATCCGAGGGCGGAATTCCAGAGCCCCTTCCCGAGGTTCCTCCCGAGGTTTGCCCAGCACAGAGCGCCCAGAGAGGGGAGGGGACCCCGGGATCTCCTCGGGGTGGGCATTCCCAGGGCTCCCGCGGGAATTCCGACCACCGAGGAGCAGGAGCTTCCAGAAACACCCGGTTCCCCCTGCAGGGGGGGTCAGCACTGGGATTCAGCGTTACCTGCACCAGAGGGAAAAGCTACCTGTCTCTCCTGAGCACCGAGGGGCGGAACCGTTAGTCGGGAGCGGGAACAAAATCCGGGAAATCCGTTAGAGTCCCGCCGGGACAGCCCCGAGCAGCCAGCGGGGGGACGCTCCCACCCCTGGGAAAGGGGTCTGGGGGGTCTGGGGGGTCTGGGGGAGCCCTCCCTGCCTGCCCCCATCCCCACAGCTCCTCCCGGACCCCTGGGCACGGCTGAGCTGGGGGAGCTCCAGACGGACTGGCAGGAGAAGCTCCAGGATCCCAGACCCAAGGAGAAGCTCCAGGATCCCAAAGCCAAGGAGGAGCTCCAGGATCCCAGACCCAAGGAGAAGCTCCAGGATCCCAAACCCACAGAGAAGCTCCAGGATCCCAGACCCAAGGAGGAGCTCCAGGATCCCAGACCCAAGGAGGAGCTCCAGGATCCCAGACCCAAGGAGAAGCTCCAGGATCCCAAAGCCAAGGAGGAGCTCCAGGATCCCAAAGCCAAGGAGGAGCTCCAGGATCCCAGACCCAAGGAGGAGCTCCAGGATCCCACACCCAAGGAGAAGCTCCAGGATCCCAGACCCAAGGAGAAGCTCCAGGATCCCAAAGCCAAGGAGAAGCTCCAGGATCCCAAAGCCAAGGAGAAGCTCCAGGATCCCAGACCCAAGGAGAAGCTCCCTGGTTCCCAATTCCAAAGCTGAACTGGATCCCAGAGGCTCCAGGATCCCAGACCCAAGGAGGAGCTCCAGGATCCCAAAGCCAAGAAGGAGCTCCAGGATCCCAGACCCAAGGAGAAGCTCCAGGATCCCAGACCCAAGGAGAAGCTCCAGGATCCCAAAGCCAAGGAGGAGCTCCAGGATCCCAGACCCAAGGAGAAGCTCCGGGATCCCAAACCCAAGGAGGAGCTCCAGATGGACTGGCAGGAGAAGCTCCAGGATCCCAAAGCCAAGAAGGAGCTCCAGGATCCCAGACCCAAGGAGAAGCTCCAGGATCCCAAAGCCAAGGAGGAGCTCCAGGATCCCAGACCCAAGGAGAAGCTCCAGGATCCCAGACCCAAGGAGAAGCTCCAGGATCCCAGACCCAAGAAGGAGCTCCAGGATCCCAAAGCCAAGGAGAAGCTCCCTGGTTCCCAATTCCAAAGCTGAACCCAGAGGAGAAGCTCCAGGATCCCAAAGCCAAGGAGAAGCTCCCTGGTTCCCAATTCCAAAGCTGAACCCGGAGGAGAAGCTCCAGGATCCCAAAGCCAAGGAGGAGCTCCAGGATCCCAGACCCAAGGAGAAGCTCCAGGACCCCAAAGCCAAAGAGAAGCTCCAGGATCCCAGACCCAAGGAGGAGCTCCAGGATCCCAGACCCAAGGAGGAGCTCCAGGATCCCAATTCCAAGGAGAAGCTCCAGGATCCCAAACCCACGGAGAAGCTCCAGGACCCCAATTCCAAGGAGAAGCTCCAGGACCCCACACCCAAAGCTGAACTGGGAGAAGCTCCAGGATCCCAATTCCAAGGAGAAGCTCCAGGATCCCAAACCCAAGGAGAAGCTCCAGGACCCCAAACCCAAAGCTGAACTGGATCCCAGAAGCTCCAGGACCCCAATTCCAAGGAGAAGCTCCAGGATCCCACACCCAAAGCTGAACTGGATCCCAGAAGCTCCAGGACCCCAATTCCAAGGAGAAGCTCCAGGACCCCAAACCCACAGAGAAGCTCAAGGACCCCAATTCCAAGGAGAAGCTCCAGGACCCCCCCAGCCGCAGGGGGAGCCCCCCAGCCCCCGGGGTGCCCTGGGCAGGGGCAGCTGCCCCGGTACCCACCCGGTGGCCACGTGCTGCTCAGTGAAACAGCTGGGGCACGAGAGGAGCAGCAGAGTCCCGAGACAGAGAGAGGTGATGGATCCAGGGGGAAACAGCGGAGAGCAGGAGGAGAGCAGGGAGTGTGACCGGAGAGCAGAGAGAGAAAAAAGGGGGAAAAGAGAAAAAAGGGGGAAAAGAGAAAAAAGAAACAGGAGGAGGAGGAGGGTGGGAATGGAAGGGGCAGGGGCAGGGTGGGCTCCAGCACCCTGAGCTGCAGGCTGGCAGCTTCCCGGAGGTTTGGGGCTGGAAAACACCAGGAAGAGTCAAGGGAAGGTGGCAGGAGAGCCCTGCCCCTGCCAGGGGAGAGGATGAGGAGGGACAGAGAGGACAGGGAGCAACTCCTGCTCTGCGACAGCTCCAGGGTGGCTCCAGCAGCCCAAACCACCCCAATTCCCCAGGCTGGAGCTTTTCCCAGCCCCTTTCCCGGAGCCCAAACCTGAGGGAATCGTGCTGGTGGGATGTGGGAGATCCAGTGTCCCCCACGAGGACAGCACAGCCCCCGAGGCCGTGTGGGAATGTGGGAATGTGGGAACTGTCCCCTGGGAAAGGACTCACTTGGCGAAGCCGATGAAATCCTCGTGGTTGGTGTTGATGTAGGAGAGCTCGATGTCGATGAGCAGCAGGATCTGGGGGGAGCAGGAGTCAGGGAAAAATGGGAATTTTGGGGAATTCCCGCTCCGGGGGTGCTGGGGATGGGCTGGGGCTGACCTGGTCCTTGGTTTTGCCCTCCCGCTCGCGGATGTGGGTGGTGACGATGCGCTCGGTCTCCTCCCGCAGCCGGGGGTACGAGCCCAGCTGGGGGAGAGGGAAAAGGGCCGGGAGGAACGCTGGGAGGGAGGCAGGCAGCTCCACGGGGAGCAGCACCCCAGCAAACCCAGCAAACCTCACCCAATCCCCAGCAAACCCCAGCAAACCTCACCCAATCCCCAGCAAACCCCAGCAAACCTCACCCAAACCCCAACAAAGCCCAGCAAACCTCACCCAATCCCCAGCAAACCCCAGCAAACCTCACCCAATCCCACCCAAACCCCAGCAAACCTCACCCAATCCCCAGCAAATCCCACCCAAACCCCAGCAAACCTCACCCAATCCCCAGCAAAGCCCAGCAAACCTCACCCAATCCCCAGCAAATCCCACCCAAACCCCAGCAAATCCCACCCAAACCCCAGCAAACCCCAGCAAACCTCACCCAATCCCCAGCAAACCCCGCCAAACCCCAGCAAATCCCACCAAACCTCACCCAAACCCCAGCAAACCTCACCCAAACCCCAGCAAACCCTGCCAAATCCCACCAAATCCCGCCAAACCCCAGAAAACCCAGCAAACCTCACCCAATCCCCAGCAAACCCCGCCAAACCCCAGCAAATCCCACCCAAACCCCATCAAAACCACACCCAAACCCCAGCAAACCCCAACAAACCTCACCCAATCCCCAGCAAACCCTGCCAAATCCCGTCAAACCCCAGCAAACGCCACCCAAACCTCACCAAACCCCAGCAAATCCCACCAAACCCCATCAAACCACACCCAAACACCAGCAAACCTCACCAAATCCCACCAAACCCCACCAAACCCCGCCAAATCCCACCAAACCCCATCAAACCACACCAAACCTCACCAAATACCCCCAAACCTCACCCAATCCCCAGCAAACCCCCGCCAAATCCCACCAAATCCCGCCAAATGCCACCCAAACCTCACCAAACCCCAGCAAATCCCACCAAACCTCACCCAACCCCACCACTGGCCTGACCAGTCCCTCACTGGCGTCACTGGGCTGACCAGTCCCTTACTGGTGCCCAGTCCCTCGCTGTCCCTGGCCTGACCAGTCCCCACTGGTGTCCCTGGGCTGACCAGTCCCTTACTGGTGCCCAGTCCCTCGCTGTCCCTGGCCTGACCAGTCCCCACTGGTGTCCCTGGGCTGACCAGTACCTTACTGGTGCCCAGCCCCTCACTGTCCCTGGCCTGACCAGTCCCCACTGGTGTCCCTGGGCTGACCAGTACCTTACTGGTGCCCAGTCCCTCACTGACCCTGGGCTGACCAGTACCTTACTGGTGCCCAGTCCCTCACTGGTGTCACTGACCTGACCAGTCCCTCACTGGCGTCACTGGGCTGACCAGTCCCTTACTGGTGCCCAGTCCCTCACTGTCCCTGGCCTGACCAGTCCCCCACTGGGGTCACTGGGCTGACCAGTACCTTACTGGTGCCCAGTCCCTCACTGTCCCTGGCCTGACCAGTCCCCACTGGGGTCACTGGCCTGACCAGTCCCTTACTGGTGTCCCTGGGCTGACCAGTCCCCACTGGTGCCCAGTCCCTCACTGGTGCCCAGTCCCTTACTGGTGCCCAGTCCCTCACTGTCCCTGGGCTGACCAGTCCCCACTGGTGTCACTGGGCTGACCAGTACCTTACTGGTGCCCAGTCCCTTACTGGTGCCCAGTCCCTCACTGTCCCTGGGCTGACCAGTCCCTTACTGGTATCCCTGGGCTGACCAGTCCCTTACTGGTGCCCAGTCCCTCAGTGTCCCTGGGCTGACCAGTCCCTCACTGGTGTCACTGGGCTGACCAGTACCTTACTGGTGCTCAGTCCCTCACTGTCCCTGGGCTGACCAGTCCCTCACTGTCCCTGGGCTGACCAGTCCCCACTGGTGTCCCTGGGCTGACCAGTCCCTTACTGGTGCCCAGTCCCTCACTGACCCTGGCCTGACCAGTCCCTCACTGTCCCTGGCCTGACCAGTCCCCACTGGTGTCCCTGGGCTGACCAGTCCCTCACTGTCCTTGGGCTGACCAGTCCCTCACTGTCCCTGGGCTGACCAGTCCCCACTGGGGTCCCTGGGCTGACCAGTACCTTACTGGTGCCCAGTCCCTCACTGACCCTGGGCTGACCAGTCCCCACTGGGGTCCCTGGGCTGACCAGTCCCCACTGGGGTCCCTGGGCTGACCAGTCCCTCACTGGCGTCACTGGGCTGACCAGTCCCTTACTGGTGCCCAGTCCCTCACTGTCCCTGGCCTGACCTGTCCCCACTGGGGTCCCTGGGCTGACCAGTCCCCACTGGGGTCCCTGGCCTGACCAGTCCCTTACTGGTGTCACTGGGCTGACCAGTACCTTACTGGTGCACTGGCGCACGGTGTTGATGAGCTCCTGGATCACCAAGTCCACGCATTTCAGGCACGGCTCCTTCAGCTTCACCACCTGCTTCTTCACGATGGCCTCGAACGCCAGGTCTGGTGTGAACAGCCCCGTCCTGGAGCCCAGGGAGAGGGAACAGCGGGGTCAGAGCGGGATTGGGATGGGATTGGGATGGGATTGGGACGGTGCCCCATCCCAGGGAGGGATTCCCTGAGCCCAGAGAGCGATTCCCAGCTTTGGGAGAGGCAGTTCCTGCTCCCAGAGAACAATTTCCTCCTCTGCAGAGAAAATCCCTCCTCCAGGACAGCCCTTCCCAGCTTTCCCTGGGAATCTGGCTCAGGAATCGTGTCCAGGGAAGGATCTGTGGGGGATACTTGCCTCACCCCGTGGATGTTCTTGATGGCGTAGCTGATCTCCCGCCTCAGATCCTTCTCGTCGAATTCCATCTGCAGGGAAAGGGAGTGGGAATCAGGAATCAACCGGGAATTAAAAACCAGGAACCAGGAATCAGGAATCAGGAATCAGAAATCAGGAATCCAACGGGAATCAGAAATCAAGAATCAGAAATTGGGAATCAATCAGAAATCGAGAATCAGAAATTGGGAATCAATCAGAAATCAAGAATCAATCAGGAATCCGGAATCAGGAATCAAAACCCAGAAATAAATCGGGATTAATGAATAAAAAAATCAGGAATCAGGAATCAATCGGGAATCAAAAATCAGAAATAAATCAGGAATCAGGAATCAATCAGGAATCAGAAATCAGGAATCAGAAATTGGGAATCAATCAGAAATCAATAATCAATCAGGAATCCGGAATCAGGAATCAAAAACCAGAAATAAATCGGGATTAATGAATAAAAAAATCAGGAATCACGAATCAATTGGGAATCAAAAATCAGAAATCAATCAGGAATCAGGAATCAATCAGGAATCAGAAATCGGGAATCAGTCGGGAATCGGGAATCAGAAATCGAGAATCAGAAATTGGGAATCAATCAGAAATCAAGAATCAATCAGGAATCAAAAACCAGAAATAAATCGGGATTAATGAATAAAAAATTCAGGAATCAGGAATCAATCGGGAATCAAAAATCAGAAATAAATCAGAAATCAGAAATCAATGAGGAATCAGGAGTGCCCCACTGTCCAGCAGCCACAGAGGACCCCCACCAGAAGGATGGACCATCCCTGCAGCCTCACCAGGCTCTGTTTTATCCGCCTCAAATTTTGGGATTTTTACGGGGTCAGGGATGGTTTGCGTTGGAAAAGCCCCCGGGGAGAGGGACCCTCACCTTGACGAGCTCAAAGGGGAATCTCTCGTGGAAAATCCGGTTGATCCTGGCGCCCCCGGAGAGCTCCAGGGTGTCCACCTGGTCCCCCGAGCCCTCAATCCTCTTCTCAAAGTCCACCCCGAACTGCTGCACCATCCTGGGGCAGGAAAACCGGGAATGAGGGAGCAAAAACCCCCCTAAAAATCCCCCCAGCCGGGGCGGGAGAAGGGCAAATCCCGTTTTTCCTGCATGGGAGGGACAGAGCCCAGCTCCCAGCTCAGGATTTCCCCGGTCCAGGGACAGTGGGAACATTCCCCCAGCTGGGAAGGACAAATCCCGCCGGGAATTCCCTCGGGGAAGGGAGAGGCACCCACTGCAGGAGGGCTTTGGTTTTCCGGGCGGGGTCGTCGGGTCGGAAGTTCTTGTACTCCTCCACCTCCTTCTCCAGGGACAGCAGCTGGCTCTGCAGCTTGCTGCGCAGCGAGGGCAGCGACTCCCGGATGTGGTTGGTCAGTTGCTGCCGGGGGACGGGCGAAACTCAGCCGGGAAAATCCCTTTTCCAGGTGGGAATGGCTGTCCCACCTGGAAATTCCCCTTTTCCAGGTGGGAATGGGTGTCCCACCTGGAAATTCTGCTTTTCATGGTGGGAGTGGGTGTCCCACCTGGAAATTCCCCTTTTCCAGGTGGGAATGGGTGTCCCACCCAGGAAATTCCGCTTTTCCAGGAGGGAATGGAGCCCCACCTGGAAATTCCACTTTTCCAGGTGGGAATGGGTGTCCCACCCAGGAAATTCCCCTCTTCCAGGTGGGAAGGGGTGTCCCAGCCAGAAAATTCCACTTTTCCAGGTGGGAATGGAGCCCCACATGGAAATTCTGCTTTTCCAGGTGGGAATGGGCTGTCCCACCTGGAAATTCCCCTTTTCCAGGTGGGAATGGAGCCTCACCCAGGAAATTCCCCTTTTCCAGGTGGGAATGGGTGTCCCAGCCAGGAAATTCCCCTTTTCCAGGTGGGAATGGGTGTCCCAGCCAGAAATTCCCCCTTTTCCAGGTGGGAATGGGTGTCCCAGCCAGGAAATTCCCCTTTTCCAGGTGGGAATGGGTGTCCCAGCCAGGAAATTCCCCTTTTCCAGGTGGGAATGGGTGTCCCAGCCAGGAAATTCCCCTTTTCCAGGTGGGAATGGAGCCCCAAATGGAAAATTCCCCTTTTCCAGGTGGGAATGGGTGTCCCACCCAGGAAATTCTGCTTTTCCAGGTGGGAATGGGCTGTCCCAGCCAGAAAATTCCGCTTTTCCAGGTGGGAGTGGGCTGTCCCACCTGGAAATTCCCCTCTTCCAGGTGGGAATGGAGCCCCACACGGAAATTCCGCTTTTCCAGGTAGGAATGGGCTGTCCCCACCTGGAAATTCCCCTTTTCCAGGTGGGAATGGAGCCCCACCCAGGAAATTCCCCTTTTCCAGGTGGGAATGGAGCCCCACCTGGAAAATTCCGCTTTTCCAGGTGGGAATGGAGCCCCACCTGGAAAATTCCGCTTTTCCAGGTAGGAATGGGCTGTCCCACCTGGAAATTCCGCTTTTCCAGCAGGAAGGGGCTGTCCCACCCAGAGAATTCCCCTTTTCCGGGTGGGAATGGGTGTCCCACCCAGGAAATTCCGCTTTTCCAGGTGGGAATGGAGCCCCACATGGAAAATTCCCCTTTTCCAGTTGGGAATGGAGCCCCACCCAGGAAATTCCCCTTTTCCAGGTGGGAATGGAGCCCCACCTGGAAATTCCGCTTTTCCGGGAGGGAATGGAGCCCCACATGGAAATTCCCCTTTTCCAGGTGGGAATGGGCTGTCCCACCCAGGAAATTCCACTTTTCCAGGTGGGAATGGGCTGTCCCACCCTGGAAATTCTGCTTTTCCAGGTGGGAATGGAGCCCCACATGGAAAATTCCCCTTTTCCAGGTGGGAATGGGCTGTCCCAGCCAGAAAATTCTGCTTTTCATGGTGGGAATGGGCTGTCCCACCCAGAAAATTCCCCTTTTCCAGCGGGAATGGAGCCTCACCCAGAAAATTTCGCTTTTCCTGGCAGGAATGGGTAGGAAGGGGCTGTCCCACCCAGGAAATTCTGCTTTTCATGGTGGGAATGGGCTGTCCCACCTGGAAATTCCCCTTTTCCAGGTGGGAATGGAGCCCCACATGGAAATTCCCCTTTTCCAGGTGGGAATGGGCTGTCCCACATGGAAATTCCGCTTTTCCGGGAGGGAAGGGGTGTCCCACCCGGTAAATTCCCCTTTTCCCACCTGGTTGAGCACCCGCTGCAGGTGCGGCGTGCCCATGCGCTCGGCCATGTGCCGGTAGGCCGGGTGCGACAGGAAGAATTTGCGCTCGGCCCGCCAGCGCCGCCCTGATGTCCTTCTTGCCATCGATGTCCTTCTGGCTGCGGTTCACCACGCCGATGTAGCCTGGCACACGGGGACAGCGTGGCACCCAGGGACACTGGGGACACTGGGGACAGCGTGGCACCCAGGGACACTGGGGACACTGGGGACAGCGTGGCACCCAGGGCGGGATGGCACCCGGGGACACTGGGGGCACTGGGGACACTGGGGACACTGGGGACAGCGTGGCACCCAGGGCGGGATGGCACCCGGGGACACTGGGGACACTGGGGACAGCGTGGCACCCAGGGCGGGATGGCACCCAGGGCGGGATGGCACCCGGGGACACTGGGGACACTGGGGACACTGGGGACAGCGTGGCACCCAGGGTGGGATGGCACCCAGGGACACTGGGGACACTGGGGACACTGGGGGACAGCGTGGCACCCAGGGCAGGATGGCACCCGGGGACACTGGGGACACTGGGGACAGCGTGGCACCCAGGGCGGGATGGCACCCGGGGACACTGGGGACACTGGGGACAGCGTGGCACCCAGGGCAGGATGGCACCCGGGGACACTGGGGACACTGGGGACACTGGGGACAGCGTGGCACCCAGGGACACTGGGGACACTGGGGACACTGGGGACAGCGTGGCACCCAGGGTGGGATGGCACCCGGGGACACTGGGGACACTGGGGACACTGGGGGACAGCGTGGCACCCAGGGACACTGGGGACACTGGGGACACTGGGGACAGCGTGGCACCCAGGGCGGGATGGCACCGGGGACACTGGGGACACTGGGGACAGCGTGGCACCCAGGGACACTGGGGACACTGGGGACACTGGGGACAGCGTGGCACCCAGGGACACTGGGGACACCGGGGACACTGGGGACAGCATGGCACCCAGGGCGGGATGGCACCCAGGGACACTGGGGACACTGGGGACAGTGTGGCACCCAGGGACACTGGGGACACTGGGGACAGTGTGGCACCCAGGGTGGGATGGCACCCGGGGACACTGGGGACACTGGGGACACTGGGGACACTGGGGACAGCGTGGCACCCAGGGCGGGATGGCACTCGGGGACACTGGGGACAGCGTGGCACCCAGGGCAGGATGGCACCCAGAGCGCACACAGGGACACTGGGGGGACACGAGGGACACAGGGCAGGGGACAATGGGGACAGAGGGGACACACAGAGTGACCTGAAGGGGACACACACAAAGTGACCTGAGGGGGAGACACACAGAGTGACCCGAGGGGACATGGGGGACACACAAAGTGACCTGAGGAGGGGACACACACACAGAGTGACCCGAGGGGACATGGGGACACACACAATGACCCGAGGGGACACAGGGGACACACAGAGTGACCTGAGGCGGGGACACACACACAGAGTGACCTGAGGGGACATGGGGGACACACAGAGTGACCTGAGGAGGGGGGACACAGACACAGAGTGACCTGAGGGGACACAGAGGACACACGGAGTGACCCGAGGGGACACAGAGGACACACAGAGTGACCTGAGGGGACACAGGGGACACACACAATGACCCGAGGGGACATGGGGGACGCACACAATGACCTGAGGGGACACAGGGGACACTCGGGGACCGGGCCAGCCCGCACCTCTCCGCAGGGGCAGCAGTTTGTTCTCCAGCACGTCCCGGGCGTCGGTGCCTTCGTCCATCAGGTCCAGCTTGGTGATGACCCCGATGGTCCTGAGGCCTGTGGGGACAAGGGTTGGACCCAATGAACCCCAGCACAACAGGGACCCACGGGATGGAGAGAAGAGGAGGACAAAGAGGATGAGGAGAAGAAGGACAAAGAGAAGGACAAAGCGATCCCCATCCCTTTATCCTCACGCCTGTGGAGCCAAGGGTTGGACCCAATGAACCCCAGCCCAGCACAACACGGGACGGAGAGGAGGACGAGGAGGATGAGGAGAAGGAGGATGAAAAGGATGAGAAGGAGGACAAAGAGAATGAGGACAAAGAGGATGAGGAGAAGGAGGACGAACAGAATGAGGAGGAGGAGGACAAAGAGAAGGACAAAGCGATCCCCATCCCTTTATCCTCAGGCCTGGGGGGACAAGGGTTGGTCCCAATGAACCCCAGCACAACAGGGACCCACGGGATGGAGAGGAGAGGAGGACGAGGAGGAGAAGGAGGAAGAGGATGAGGAGAAGGAGGATGAAAAGGATGAGAAGGAGGAAGACAAAGAGGACAAGGAGGAGGACAAAGAGAATGAGGACAAAGAGAATGAGGACAAAGAGAATGAGGAGGAGGAGGACGAAGAGGATGAGGAAGCGATCCCCATCCCTTTATCCTCAGGCCTGTGGGGCCAAGGGTTGGTCCCAATGAACCCCAGCCCAGCACAACACGGGATGGAGAGGAGAGGAGGATGAGGAGGAGAAGGAGGAAGAGGATGAGGAGAAGGAGGACAAAGAGGATGAGAAGAAGGACAAAGAGAAGGACAAAGCGATCCCCATCCCTTTATCCTCAGGCCTGTGGAGCCAAGGGCTGGACCCAATGAACCCCAGCCCAGCACAAAAGGGACCCACGGGATGGAGAGGAGAGGAGGATGAGGAGGAGGAGGATGAGGAGAAGGAGGACAAAGAGGATGAGGAGGACAAAGAGGACAAGGAAGCGATCCCCATCCCTTTATGCTCAGGCCTGTGGGGCCAAGGGTTGGTCCCAGTGAACCCCAGCCCAGCACAACACGGGATGGAGAGGAGAGGAGGATGAGGAGGAAAAGGAGGATGAGGATGAGGAGAAGGAGGAGGACAAAGAGGACAAGGAGGAGGACAAAGAGAATGAGGACAAAGAGGATGAGGAGGACGAAGAGGACGAGGAAGCGATCCCCATCCCTTTATCCTCAGGCCTGGGGGGGACAAGGGTTGGACCCAATGAACCCCAGCCCAGCACAACACGGGACAGAGAGGAGGACGAGGAGGATGAGGAGAAGGAGGACAAAGAGGAGGAGGAGGAAGAGGCCGAGGCAGCGCTCCCCATCCCTCACCCTGCGGATCCACCTCCTTGGCCATCTTGAGCGCGTCTGAGTTGGCCAGGTCCATGTTGGCCGGGGTGACGGCCAGGATCAGGCTGCTCTCCCTGCTGATGAACTGCAGGATCATGTCCCGGATCTGGAACTCGATGTCCTGCGGCTGATCCCCCACCGGCACCTTGGTGATCCCGGGCAGGTCGATCAGGGTCAGGTTCAGCACTGGGGGGACACGGACGGGCTCAGGGGGGGGATCCCCGTGGATTGGCTCCCGCAGGGCCCCAGAACCCCCCAGATTTTCCCGGATTTTGTGGGATTTTCCCGGGTTTTGTGGGATTTTCCCAGGTTTTCCCTCACCGTGGGGCGAGTAGACGCGCAGGTTGATGGGCACGGGGGAGATGCCCTTGTTGGTGCCCGTCACCCGGTCGGTCTCCGCCTCGATCTCCTGCCGCACCTCGTCGAAATCCGTGAACTTCTTGGACTTGCAGTGCAGGAACTCGGCATATTCTGGGAGGGATTGGGAGCGTGAAAAACGGGGAGTGTGAAAAACGGGGAGCATGAAAAACGGGGAGCGTGAAAAACAAACAGGGAGTGGGAAAAACGGGGAGTGTGAAAAACAGGGAGCGTGAAAAATGAAAAACAAACAGGGAGCGTGAAAAACGGGGAGTGTGAAAAACAGGGAGTGTGAAAAACAAACAGGGAGCGTGAAAAACGGGGAGCGTGAAAAACGGGGAGCGTGAAAAACGGGGAGTGTGAAAAACAAACAGGGAATGTGAAAAACAAACAGGGAGTGTGAAAAACGGGGAGCATGAAAAACAAACAGGGAGTGTGAAAAACGGGGAATGTGAAAAACAGGGAATGTGAAAAACGGGAAATGTTCAGGGGGATGGGGTGGAGCAGGGCAGGGGGATCTGGAGGGATGTGTGGGGAATGTGGGGAAGGGGCTGCAGGACATGGGGAAGGGGCTGCAGGACACCCAGGAGGGGCTGCAGGACCCCCAGGAGGGGCTGCAGGACACTCAGGAGGGGCCTGCAGGACATGGGGAAGGGGCTGCAGGACACCCAGGAGGGGCTGCAGGACACTCAGGAGGGGCTGCAGGACACCCAGGAGGGGCTGCAGGACACGGGGAAGGGGCTGCAGGACACTCAGGAGGGGCTGCAGGACACCCAGAAGGGGCTGCAGGACACCCAGGAGCTCCCCTGGATCCCAATCCGCCCCCAAAAAAGGGATTTCAGCAGCTGTGGGGCCAGGCTGCGGCCGCGGGGATGGTGCAACTTCCTTCCTCCTTCCCTGAGTGCGGGCAGAGCGGAAACCTCAGCGCTGCCAGGGCTGGAATCATCCCAGACACCTCAGCCCTCAGCCCAGAGCCCTCCCACGGCCCCACACCGGCCCTTCCCAGCCCTCCTGGGCTCCCAGGAGCCACCGAGGGCCCCAGGAGGTCACCAGGGGATTCACCAAGCCCAGGAGTTTCTGGCCTGGCTGCTCAAGGTGAAGGGCACCGAGGGATTCTCCTCTCCCCGGATATCGGGGTGGCTGATGGCAGCCAAGGAAACCTGGCTGGGAAAACGAGTCACCCCCACGGGCAGCTCAGCATTCCCAGGCCTTCCCTGAGCTCTCCCCCGCATTCCTCCCCGATCAGCAGGGCAATGTGGGAGCGTGGGGGCAGCACAGGGAGCCGGGGGTGCCCTGAGGGAGGGAGGGCTCAGTGTGCACAGCCCAGGGTCACACCGAGCTCAGATGGACCCCAGGGCTGCTCTGTGCACTGCCCAGGGTCACACTGAGCTTGGATGGACCCCAGGGCTGCTCTGTGCCCACCCAGGGCTGCTCTGTGCCCACCCAGGGCTGCTCTGTGCACACCCAGGGCTGCTCTGTGCACACCCCAGGGCTCACACCGAGCTCGGATGGACCCCAGGGCTGCTCTGTGCCCACCCAGGGCTGCTCTGTGCCCACCCAGGGCTGCTCTGTGCACACCCAGGGCTGCTCTGTGCCCACCCAGGGCTGCTCTGTGCACACCCAGGGCTGCTCTGTGCACTGCCCAGGGTCACACCGAGCTCGGATGGACCCCAGGGCTGCTCTGTGCACACCCAGGGTTGCTCTGTGCACATCCCCAGGGTCACACCGAGCTCAGATGGACCCGAGGGTTGCTCTGTGCCCACCCCAGGGCTCACACCGAGCTCAGATGGACCCCAGGGCTGCTCTGTGCCCACCCCAGGGTCACACCGAGCTCGGATGGACCCCAGGGCTGCTCTGTGCCCACCCCAGGGCTGCTCTGTGCCCACCCCAGGGCTGCTCTGTGCACACCCCAGGGTTGCTCTGTGCCCACCCCAGGGCTGCTCTGTGCCCACCCCAGGGTCACACCGAGCTCGGATGGACCCCAGGGCTCCTCTGTGCCCACCCCAGGGCTGCTCTGTGCCCACCCCAGGGCTGCTCTGTGCACACCCAGGGCTGCTCTGTGCACACCCAGGGCCCACAGCCAGCTCAGATGGATCCCAGGGCTGCTCTGTGCCCACCCCAGGGCTGCTCTGTGCACACCCAGGGCTGCTCTGTGCCCACCCCAGGGCTCACAGCCAGCTCAGATGGACCCCAGGACTGCTCTGTGCCCACCCCAGGGTCACACCGAGCTCAGATGGACCCCAGGGCTGCTCTGTGCCCACCCAGGGCTGCTCTGTGCACTGCCCAGGGCTCACAGCCAGCTCGGATGGACCCCAGGGCTGCTCTGTGCCCACCCCAGGGCTGCTCTGTGCACACCCAGGGCTCACACCGAGCTCAGATGGACCCCAGGGCTGCTCTGTGCCCAGCCCAGGGCCCACAGCCAGCTCAGATGGACCCCAGGGCTGCTCTGTGCCCACCCAGGGCTGCTCTGTGCCCACCCAGGGCTGCTCTGTGCCCACCCAGGGTTGCTCTGTGCCCACCCCAGGGCTCACACCCAGCTGGTTCCCAGTTTCCCAGCCCCGTACCCGTCTTGGAGAAGATGAGCTGCAGGATGAGAGGCCGGCGAGTGACGATCCCAGAGCCACGGGGAAGGAAATCCCTGCAGGGGAGGAAAGGATGGGTCAATGAGTGAATTCATGCTTTAAATGATTCCTCCAGCACTGGCAGAGGGCTGGGAACACACAGGATGGATCCCTGCTCTCCTTTGGGAGAACAGGATATTCCTGGGAGGGCAGAGCCCCGAGGAAAGCAGGAAATTCCCACAGAATCCCTTCAGGCCCCAAGGAAAGCAGGAAATTCCCACAGAATTCCTTCAGGCCTCAGTGCCCCGAGCTTTTCCTGGGAGAGTCCTGCCTGGAACAGGTGGTGCTGGGGCTGTCACCACCCCGTTCCCGAGCAGGGGATGGGACGGGGCAGCTCTGCTGGGAATGGGGAGTGATAACGGCCTGGGAGCGGCTCTGACGGGAACTGCCCGGCCCGGGCGTCACGACAATGCCAACAACAACAACAGCAACAGCCCGACGGTGTCACCGCGACCGTGTCACCCCGGGGGACAGCCCCGGGCCGGGTGACAGCCGGAAATGAACTTCCTGCCCGACCGGGAGGACGGGTCCGGCGGGAAGGGCCCAACCGGGACAGCCCCGGGCGGGAAGGGCCCAACCGGGGCAGCCCCGGGCGGGAAGGGCCCAACCGGGACAGCCCCGGGCGGGAAGGGCCCAACCGGGGCAGCCCCGGGCGGCTCCCGGCAGGGGAAAGGGGGGATGGAGCTCGGGGAGGCCCCGGGATGGAGCTGAGGGAGGCCCCGGGTGCCCCGGGATGGAGCTCGGGAAGGCCCCGGGATGGAGCTCGGGGATGGAGCTCGGGGAGGCCCCGGGATGGAGCTCGGGGAGGCCCCGGGATGGAGCTCGGGGATGGAGCTCGGGGAGGCCCCGGGATGGAGCTCGGGGAGGCCCCGGGATGGAGCTGGGGGAGGCCCCGGGATGGAGCTCGGGGAGGCCCCGGGATGGAGCTCGGGGAGGCCCCGGGATGGAGCTCGGGAAGGCCCCGGGATGGAGCTCGGGGAGGCCCCGGGACGGAGCTGAGGGAGGCCCCGGGATGGAGCTCGGGGAGGCCCCGGGACGGAGCTGAGGGAGGCCCCGGGATGGAGCTCGGGGAGGCCCCGGGACGGAGCTGAGGGAGGCCCCGGGATGGAGCTCGGGGAGGCCCCGGGATGGAGCTCGGGGAGGCCCCGGGAGCCCCGGGATGGAGCTCGGGGAGGCCCCGGGATGGAGCTCGGGGAGGCCCCGGGATGGAGCTCGGGGATGGAGCTCGGGGAGGCCCCGGGAGCCCCGGGATGGAGCTCGGGGAGGCCCCGGGATGGAGCTGAGGGAGGCCCCGGGATGGAGCTCGGGGAGGCCCCGGGATGGAGCTCGGGGAGGCCCCGGGATGGAGCTCGGGGATGGAGCTCGGGGAGGCCCCGGGATGGAGCTGAGGGAGGCCCCGGGCGCCCCCCGGCCCCGCTGAGCCCAGGGGAATGGCGATCCTGATGGGAACGCTGGGATCGGGGTGATTCCCACAAAGTGGGGTCCGACACCTCTGGCTCTGCTGCTCCCTCCTTGTCCCAGCTCTGATCCCGGGGGAATCCAGGTGATCCCTTTGTCCCAGCCCCTACCCCAGGGGAATCCAGGTGATTTCCTTGTCCCAGCCCCAAACTGAGGTGATTTCCTTGTCTCAGCCCCAATCCTGAAGGAATCCAGGTGATTTCCTTGTCCCAGCCCCAAACTGAGGTGAACCCCTTGTCCTAGGCCTGAACTGAGGTGATTTCCTTGTCCCATCCCCTATTCCAGGGGAATCCAGGTGATCCCCTTGTCCCATCCCCTATCCCGGGGTAACCCAGGTGATCCCCTTGTCCCATTCCCTATCCCGGGGTAACCCAGGTGATCCCCTTGTCCCACCCCCTATTCCCGGGGGTAACCCAGGTGATTTCCTTGTCTCAGCTCCAAACTGAGGTGATTTCCTTGTCCCATCCCCTATCCCGGGCTAACCCAGGTGATCCCCTTGTCCCAGCCCTGATCTGAGGTAACCCAGGTGATCCCCTTGTCCCATCCCCTGTTCCAGGGTAACCCAGGTGATCCCCTTGTCCCAGCCCCTGTTCAGGGGAATGCAGGTGATCCCCTTGTCCCAGCCCTGAACTGAGGTGATCTCCTTGTCCCAGCCCCAAACTCAGGTGATTTCCTTGTCCCATCCCCTGTTCCAGGGTAACCCAGGTGATCCCCTTGTCCCATCCCTTATTCCAGAGGAATCCAGGTGATTTCCTTGTCCCATCCCCTCTCCAGGGGAATCCAGGTGATCCCCTTGTCCCATCCCCAAACTCAGGTGATCCCCTTGTCCCATCCCCTATCCCGGGGTAACCCAGGTGATTTCCTTGTCCCATCCCCGCGGGATTCTGCCTGCGTGGAGGTGACAGACCCCGAGGGCAGGCAGGGAGCGGCCTCCAGGAAGGAAGGAAGGACGGACAAGGACGGACAGAGGGACAGCGGCGGTGCCACCGCCCAGCTCCGTGTCCCCGCGTCCCCGTGTCCGGCTCTGACGCGCGCGGGAGCCCCGGGACGTCAGAGCCCGCACGCTGCCACCTCCCACCTGGGCTCAGGTGTGACCGGGGCCGGCCGGGGGACAAAGGGACAGAGGGACAAAGGTCTCAGGGCGGGGGAGCGCCGTGGGAACTCCCCGGAGCCGAGAAAATCCCTGGGGAAACATCAGGGATGAGTGTGTTTCCAGGTTTCCACGTTTCCAGGTTTCCACGTTTCCAGGTTTCCACAACACCGACCCTGGTTCCACCTCACTCCAAACGCTCCCCTTCCCCCTCCTGATGGAATCCCCTGGATTCCCTTCCCGCTCCTGATGGAATTCCCTGGATTCCCTTCCCGCTCCTGATGGAATCCCCTGGATTCCCTTCCCGCTCCTGATGGAATTCCCTGGATTCCCTTCCCGCTCCTGATGGAATTCCCTGGATTCCCTTCCCTCTCCTGATGGAATTCCCTGGATTCCCTTCCCGCTCCTGATGGAATTCCCTGGATTCCCTTCCCTCTCCTGATGGAATTCCCTGGATCCCCTTCCCGCTCCTGATGGAATCCCCTGGATTCCCTTCCCGCTCCTGATGGAATTCCCTGGATTCCCTTCCCGCTCCTGATGGAATTCCCTGGATTCCCTTCCCTCTCCTGATGGAATTCCCTGGATTCCCTTCCCGCTCCTGATGGAATCCCCTGGATTCCCTTCCCGCTCCTGATGGAATCCCCTGGATTCCCTTCCCGCTCCTGATGGAATCCCCTGGATTCCCTTCCCGCTCCTGATGGAATCCCCTGGATTCCCTTCCCGCTCCTGATGGAATCCCCTGGATCCCCTTCCCGCTCCTGATGGAATCCCCTGGATTCCCTTCCCGCTCCTGATGGAATCCCCTGGATTCCCTTCCCGCTCCTGATGGAATCCCCTGGACTCCTCTGGCCGTGGCTCCCACCAATCCCACAGATTTACCCCTGGATTGACCCCCAGCCCCACCAGACCCGTGGGACCCTCGGGACGGGTCACTGCCCTGGGGTTCTGCTCTCCCTCTGCCCCCAGACCCCACTGACCCCAAACCCGGGGGCTCAGCCCCACTCTGGGACCCCCGAGGAATTTCGGGGGGATGCTCCTGAGGCAGGAAAAGGATCCCCAGCCCTCCCTTGGGCTCATAATGCCCTATTGAGGTCAGGGACTGTCCCCACCCCCGGGCCACAAGGGCTCCATTGTCCCCCAGGCCCGAGACAGCTCCGGGCAGGGCTGGGACAGGGATCTGTCAGAGCAGGGCCGGGACAAGGCTCCAAAGAGCGATGCTGGGGCCACAAAGAGCCCTGGGGACCATCCCAGGTCGTTCCCTCGGGGATCTGTCAGAGCAGAGCTGGGACAAGGCTCCAAAGAGCGATGCTGGGGCCACAAAGAGCCCTGGGGACAATCCCAGGTCGTTCCCTCGCTGCTTCTCCCGCTGAATTCAGGGACTGAGGCGCTCCAGGGATGTCCCAGCAGGGCCAGGCCCTTCCCCATGGAGGAATTCCAGCTCACTTTAGGCTCAGCCATGGGTTTAGAGGGTTCCCAGCCCAGTCCCAGGTCTCCCCAAGGGATTTTTGGGCACCTCGGGATCATCTCTCCGTGTATTTTGAGGGTACAAGACCCACAGAAACGGGACCATGGCTTCCCAACACGGGTCCAGAGCCTCCCAACGTGGATCCAGGGCTTCCCAACACGGATCCAGAGCCTCCCAACATGGATCCAGAGTGTCCCAACATGGATCCAGAGCCTCCCAACACGGATCCAGAGCCTCCCAACACGGATCCAGAGCCTCCCAACATGGATCCAGAGCCTCCCAACGTGGATCCAGGGCTTCCCAACACGGATCCAGAGTGTCCCAACATGGATCCAGAGCCTCCCAACGTGGATCCAGAGCCTCCCAATGTGGATCCAGAGCCTCCCAACATGGACCCAGAGCCTCCCAATGTGGATCCAGAGCCTCCCAACATGGATCCAGAGCCTCCCAACACGGGTCCAGAGCCTCCCAACACGGGTCCAGAGCCTCCCAACACGGATCCAGAGCCTCCCAACATGGATCCAGCACCTCCCACCATGGATCCAGAGCCTCCCAACACGGATCCAGAGCCTCCCACTATGGATCCAGAGCGTCCCAACGTGGATCCAGAGCCTCCCAACACGGATCCAGAGCCTCCCAACACGGACCCAGAGCCTCCCAACACGGACCCAGAGCCTCCCAACACGGACCCAGAGCCTCCCAACACGGATCCAGGGCTTCCTGGTGGCTCGGAAAAACGGAGCTGAAGCTCCACAGCTGCAGAAATGGAGAGGAACAAGCCCCAGGGGCAGTTTCCGAGGCTGGCTCGATGCAGATCGTTGGGACAGCGGGAGCAGCCCCAAGGCCCCGCTCGTCCCAGCTGGAATCTGTGATCCAGAGGGAAAACCCGGCCCCGGCTCATCCCAGCTGGAATCTGTGATCCAGAGGGAAAACCCGGGCCCCGGCTCATCCCAGCTGGAATCTGTGATCCAGAGGGAAAACCCGGCCCCGTTCATCCCAGCTGGAATCCGTGATCCAGAGGGAAAACCCGGCCCCGGCTCATCCCAGCTGGAATCTGTGATCCAGAGGGAAAACCCGGCCCCGTTCAGCCATCCCGGCTCATCCCAGCTGGAATCTGTGATCCAGAGGGAAACCCCGGCCCTGTTCATCCCAGCTGGAATCTGTGATCCAGAGGGAGAACCCGGCCCCGTTCATCCCAGCTGGAATCTGTGATCCAGAGGGAGAACCCGGCCCCGTTCATCCCAGCTGGAATCTGTGATCCAGAGGGAAAACCCGGCCCCGTTCAGCCATCCCGGCTCATCCCAGCTGGAATCTGTGATCCAGAGGGAAAACCCGGCCCCGCTCATCCCAGCTGGAATCTGTGATCCAGAGGGAAAACCCGGCCCCGTTCATCCCAGCTGGAATCCGTGATCCAGAGGGAAAACCCGGCCCCGTTCAGCCTGGCAGCCCCAGAGCCGCCCCGAAAGCTGGGATGGCCACGGCCAGGTCGGCATTGCTCACCCTGCCGGTCCCCCAGGACGGCCCCTGGGGTGTAATTAACCCTAATTAGCACGAGACAAGGATTCCCGGATGGATGGATCCCACTGCCACACAAAGGGGTTTCATCACCAGGGAGGGTTTTCCAGCAGCGCTGCAATTACAGGCTGCCAGAATTCCCGGGAATTCAGCATGGGGAATAACTCCAGAATTCCCAGGAATTCAGGATGAGGAATAACTCCAGAATTCCCAGGAATTCAGGATGAGGAATAACTCCAGAATTCCCGGGAATTCAGCATGGGGAACAACTCCAGAATTCCTGGGAATTCAGGATGGGGAATAACTCCAGAATTCCCAGGAATTCAGGATGAGGAATAACTCCAGAATTCCCGGGAATTCAGGATGGGGAATAACTCCAGAATTCCCGGGAATTCAGGATGGGGAATAACTCCAGAATTCCTGGGAATTCAGCATGGGGAATAACTCCACATTCCCAGGAATTCAGGATGGGGAATAACTCCACATTCCTGGGAATTCAGGATGAGGAATAACTCCAGAATTCCTGGGAATTCAGCATGGGGAATAACTCCACATTCCCAGGAATTCAGGATGGGGAATAACTCCACATTCCTGGGAATTCAGGATGAGGAATAACTCCAGAATTCCTGGGAATGCAGCATGGGGAATAACTCCAGAATTCCCAGGAATTCAGGATGGGGAATAACTCCAGAATTCCCGGGAATTCAGGATAGGGAATAACTCCACCTTTCCCGGGAATTCAGGATGGGGAATAATTCCAGAATTCCCAGGAATTCAGGATGGGGAATAATTCCACATTCCCGGGAATTCAGGATGGGGAATAACTCCACATTCCCAGGAATTCAGGATGGGGAATAACTCCACATTCCCGGGAATTCAGGATGGGGAATAACTCCACATTCCCAGGAATTCAGGATGGGGAATAACTCCAGAATTCCCGGGAATTCAGGATGGGGAATAACTCCAGAATTCCCGGGAATTCAGGATGGGGAATAACTCCAGAATTCCCAGGAATTCAGGATAGGGAATAACTCCAGAATTCCTGGGAATTCAGGATGGGGAATAACTCCACATTCCCAGGAATTCAGGATGGGGAATAACTCCAGAATTCCCAGGAATTCAGGATAGGGAATAACTCCACATTCCCGGGAATTTAGGATGGGGAATAACTCCAGAATTCCCAGGAATTCAGGATGGGGAATAACTCCAGAATTCCCAGGAATTCAGCATAGGGAATAACTCCACATTCCCGGGAATTTAGGATGGGGAATAACTCCAGAATTCCCAGGAATTCAGGATGGGGAATAACTCCAGAATTCCCAGGAATTCAGCATGGGGAATAACTCCACCATTGCCAGGAATTCAGGATGAGGAATAACTCCAGAATTCCCGGGAATTCAGCATGGGGAATAACTCCACATTCCCAGGAATTCAGGATGAGGAATAACTCCCCCATTCCACCCTGACTGCTGGGAAAGCCCAAACCCAGGCTGGGAACCCGGCCTGCACTGGGACAGAAGGGAGAAGCGATGGATCCCGGGCTGGATTTGGGATCCACTCGGAGGAGAAATGGCCCAGGAACCCAGGGGAGAAAGCAAAACCCCAGCGGGGCTCCCATTTCCACGGAGGAAGGGGCGCCCAAAGCAGCCCGGAACAGCGGGGAAAAGCACAGGGCTGCGGATTTTGGGAACGCAGAGGCTGCGGGGAGAGCGGGACGGAGCCACACCGGGGGAAGGAGGGTTCTGCCGGTGCCCCGGGAAGTGACGGGGCAGGACCGGGCCGGGGCAGGGCCGTGCCGGGGCAGGGCTGTACCGGGGCAGGGCCGTGCCGGGGCAGGGCTGTACCGGGACAGGGCCGTACCGGGGCAGGGCTGTACCGGGGCTGGGCTGTGCCGGGGCAGGGCCGTACCGGGACAGGGCTGTACCGGGGCAGGGCCGTACCGGGGCTGGGCTGTACCGGGACAGGGCCGTACCGGGACAGGGCTGTACCGGGGCAGGGCTGTACCGGGACAGGGCCGTACCGGGGCAGGGCTGTACCGGGACAGGGCCGGGCCGGGACAGGGCTGTACCGGGGCCGGGCTGTACCGGGGCCGGGCTGTACCGGGGCCGGGCTGTACCGGGGCAGGGCCGTACCGGGGCAGGGCCGTGCCGGGGCAGGGCCGTACCGGGGCTGTACCGGGGCCGGGCTGTACCGGGGCAGGGCTGTACCGGGGCTGTACCGGGGCAGGGCTGTACCGGGGCAGGGCCGTACCGGGCCAGGGCTGTACCGGGGCTGGGCTGTACCGGGACAGGGCTGTACCGGGACAGGGCTGTACCGGGGCAGGGCCGTACCGGGGCTGGGCCGTACCGGGACAGGGCCGTACCGGGGCAGGGCTGTACCGGGACAGGGCCGTACCGGGGCTGGGCTGTACCGGGGCAGGGCCGTACCGGGGCAGGGCCGTGCCGGGGCAGGGCTGTACCGGGGCTGCCCAGCGCGGATTCGGTGCCTTTCTGGGGTGACCCCCGCGCCTTGCTCCGCTCCCGTTATCGGCGCGGCCACGCTCGGCTCCCGGGCCCATCCCAGCCCCGCTCCTATCTCCGGGGCGCAGGAGGATGACGGTGGCGATGGGGAGGAAGGCGCACCCGGCTCAGCATTCCCGAGGAATCCCGGGGGCATCCCGGGCACGGATCCGGCAGCCGGCACTGAAAGCGGGGAGCCCGCAGTGCCCGCGGAACCCCGGGAATCCTTGCGGGACCCGCTGAACCCCCGCTCCCATCGCCACTGACCGCCGTGACCCGAGCCCCCGTCCCCGCCCGGTTCCCGTTCCGTCCCCGTTCCCCGGAGCGCGGCCGGCCCGCACCGAGCCCCTCCCGTCAGTGCCGCGCTCGGGCCCCGCCGCGGTCCCGGTGCCGGTGCCGGTCCCGGCGGCGTTTGCGCGGCCCTTGCGCCGTTTGCGCGGCCCGAGCGCCGCTGGCGCAGCGCGGGCCCGGCCCCGCCGGCCGCGCCCTTACGCCGCCGCCGCTATTCCCGAACGCTCCCTACGCCCGTGGCGCCGCCCGCCCGCCGCTCCCGCCGCCCCGGCCCGCCGCCGCCGCCCTCCCCGCCGTTGCCGCCGCCGCCGCCGCCGCCGCTCACCGGCCCACGAAGTTCTCGAGCACCGAGCTCTTGCCGGCGCTCTGCCCGCCCACCACGGCGATCTGCGGCAGGTCGAGGTGGCAGCTCTGGCCGATGGAGCTGAAGGCGTCTTGCAGCTTGTTGACCAGCGGGATGAGCTCCTCCATGCCCCGGTTGCCCATGGCGGCGCGGCGGTGCCGGGCCCGCGCTCCCGGCGGCGGCTCCTCCTCACGGGGCCCGCGGCGGCGGCGGCGGCGGCGGCCAAACTTCCCCTCAGAGTCTCCTCATCCGGCACCGCCGCGCCCGCCCCGCTCCCGCAGCGCGCGCCGCCATTGGCCGGCTGGGCTGCCCGTCAGCGGAGTGCGCAGAGCGGATAGAAGCAGAGAGCTGTCAATCATCCCAAAGGGCGACACCGGGAAGACAAGCCCGCTCTCTATTGGTCTCTCGGCCGTCGCTCATCGCTCTCAGCCAATGGGAGGTGGCGCTGCTCTGTCAGCTGAGGCGGCGGGGACGCGGGTCCCGCCCCTCACCGGTTCCGCCATTGAATTGGCGGACGGAGCTTCCCTCGGGAGCGCAGCCCCGGAGCAGCCCCGGGAGCCCGCCCTGCTCTCCCTCCCCGCCCTCCCTTCCGTTAGACAGCGCGCCCGCCACTCCGAGCGGGCTGGCCAGTGCAAGCGAGAGAGGAATCCTAGGGAACGGAAAACCCTCTCGCAGTGAATCAGCCGGCCGTCAGTCAGCGAGTCCTTCTCGCCCATTGGCGTCCCGGTGTTCCGCCGCCCTGCCGTGACCGTCCAGCGCCGCGTGTTAGCTCACGAGGAACGACAGTCCCAAAGCGAAGCCCTGGGGCTGGAACCCCCCCGGGGACCCCTCAGGGACCATAACCAGCAGGAATTGGCTCCGCTCCCCGCCCTGTCGGGGTTGGGAGGGGTCTCTGCTGCATTTCTGCTGAATTTGGGCGACCTCCGGGGCGCTTTGGGCATCTCCGGGCTCGGCCCTGCCCCATCCCCACCAGGCCCAACATGGCCCCCGCGTTGCCGTGGTAACGGTCACTTCCGGCGGTGGTGCCCCGCCCCTTCCGGTCCCGCGCTGGGAAGATGGCGGCGCCCGCGGCGGGCCCGGTGCCGGTGCTGCGGATCGTGGCCGAGTGCGGGCGGAGCCGCGCCCGGGCCGGGGAGCTGCGGCTGCCGCACGGCCCCGTGCCCTGCCCCGTGTTCATGCCCGTGGGCACCCGCGGCACCGCCAAGGGCCTGACGGCCGCGCAGCTGGCGGCGCTCGGCTGCCGCATCTGCCTGGGCAACACCTTCCACCTGGGCACGCGGCCGGTGAGCGGCTCCGGGGGGCTCCGCCTTCACCCCGAGCTCCCCCCCGCGGGTTCCCGGCGGGATCCCGGTGCCGTTACCGGGCGGTACCGGGGGATCCCGCTCGGTCCCCGCGCTCCCGCCGCGCTCCCAGCTCCGCTCTCTCCCCTCCGCGCAGGGCTCGGAGCTTGTCCGGCGTTCCGGGGGCCTGCACGGCTTCATGGACTGGCCCCACAACCTGCTGACGGTGAGGGGGGACCCCCCCCGGCACCCCCCGGGACCCCCGTCCCCAATCCCGGGCTGTTCCGGGGTTTTTGGGGCGGGTTTGGGTATTTTGGGGTTCCCTCAGCGCCCGTTTCGGGTCCCCCAGGACAGCGGCGGCTTCCAGATGGTTTCTCTGCTGGAGCTGTCGGAGGTGTCGGAGGAGGGGGTTCGCTTCCAGCCGCCCCACGGCGGGGAGCCGATCCTGCTGAGCCCCGAGAAATCCATGGAGATCCAGAACGCCCTGGGTGAGCGGGGGGGACCCCAAATCCGGGGGGGAGACCCCCAAATCTGGGGGGGAGAGACCCCCAAATCCCGGGGGGACCCCAAATCCGGGGGGGGAGACCCCAAATCCGGGGAGGAGACCCCCAAATCCCGGGGGGGGCTATGGGAAGGATGGGGGTGACCCCCCCCGCCCCCCCCAGGGGCCGATATCGTGATGCAGCTGGACGATGTCGTGAGCAGCACCACGACGGGGCCGCGCGTCGAGGAGGCCATGAACAGGTGGGGACCCCCCTGAGACCCCCTGACCCTCCTGGAACTCCCCTGAGACCCCCCAGACCCTTCTGGGACCCCCCGGGAACCCCCTGATCCTCCTGGAACTGCCCTGAGACCCTCGGGGACCCCCAGACCCTTCGGGGACCCCCCCAGGAACCCCCTGACCCTCCTGGAGCTCCCCTGAGACCCCCCCGGACCCCCAGACCCTTCGGGGACCCCTCTGAGACCCCTCTCTGACCCTCCTGAGACCCCCCCTTGACAGTCCTGGGACCCCCCCAGTGAGACCCCCCAGACCCTTCTGGGACCCCCCTTTCAGCCCCCCCAGGACCACCTATCCCTGTGTCCCCCCAGGTCCGTGCGCTGGCTCGATCGCTGCGTGTCCCCATGTCCCTCCCCGTGTCCCCGTGTCCCCCCGTGTCCCCCCAGGTCTGTGCGCTGGCTCGATCGCTGCGTGTCCCCCCGTGTCCCCCCATCTGTGTCCCCCCCGTGTCCCCCCCAGGTCCGTGCGCTGGCTCGATCACTGCGTGTCCCCCCTGTCCCCCCCCATGTCCCCCCATGTCCCCCCCATGTCCCCCCAGGTCTGTGCGCTGGCTCGATCGCTCCGTGTCCCCCCCTGTCCCCCCCTGTCCCCCCCTGTCCCCCCATGTCCCCCCCCCTGTCCCCCCAGGTCCGTGCGCTGGCTCGATCGCTGCTCCCCCATGTCCCCCCCATTTGTGTCCCCCCAGGTCCGTGCGCTGGCTCGATCACTGCTCCCCCATGTCCCCCCATTTGTGTCCCCCCAGGTCTGTGCGCTGGCTCGATCGCTGCCCCCCCAGGACCCCTATGTCCCCCCATCTGTGTCCCCCCCCTGTCCCCCAGGTCTGTGCGCTGGCTCGATCACTGCGTGGCCCCCCCATGTCCCCCCCTGTCCCCCCAGGTCGGTGCGCTGGCTCGATCGCTGCTCCCCCAGACCCCTCCCAGCCCCCCGTGTCCCCCCATGTCCCCCCCATGTCCCCCGTGTCCCCCCATCTGTGTCCCCCCCCTGTCCCCCAGGTCTGTGCGCTGGCTCGATCGCTGCCTGGCCGCCCACGCCCGCCCCCAGCAGCAGCTGCTCTTCGCCATCATCCAGGGGGGGCTGGACCCCGACCTGCGCCTGCAGTGCCTCCGAGGTGGGCCTTCCTCACCATCCTCATCCTCACCATCCTCGTCATCCTCACCCTCATCCCTGGCCTTCCTCACCATCCTCATCCTCACCATCCTCGTCATCCTCACCATCATCCCTGGGCCTTCCTCGTCGCCATCCTCATCCTCGTCATCCTCACCCTCATCCCTGGGCCTTCCTCGCCACCCTCCTCATCCTCGCCATCCTCACTCTCATCCCTGGGCCTTCCTCGCCACCCTCCTCATCCTCAACACCCTCATCCCCACACCCCTGGGCCTTCCTCGCCACCTTCCTCATCCTCATCATCCTCATCCCTGGCTCTTCCTCCTCATCCTCATCCCTGCTTGGGAGGGGCTCTGGGGGTCCTTGGGCAGCTCAGGGAGGCCTGGGGGAGCTCCAGGGGTCCCACAGAGGGTTCAGGGGGGATCTGGGGGTCCCACGGGGGTTCAGGGGGGATCTGGGGGTCCCACAGAGGGTTCAGGGGGGATCTGGGGGTCCCACAGGGGTTCAGGGGGGATCTGGGATGATTTGGGGGTCTCCATCCCCTCTCCCAGCCATGACCCAGCGGGACGTGCCCGGTTTCACACTGGGATGACTCAGGGCAGTGCAGGGGTGACGTGGGGGGTTCAGGGGTGATTTTGGAGGTCCCGGGGGTGATTTTGGGGGTCCCGGGGGTGATTTTGGGGGTCCCCTCTCCCAGCCATGACCCAGCGGGACGTGCCCGGTTTCACACTGGGATGACTCAGGGCAGTGCAGGGGTGATGTGGGGGGTTCAGGGGTGATTTTGGAGGTCCCGGGGGTGATTTTGGGGGTCCCGGGGGTGATTTTGGGGGTCCCGGGGTGATTTGGGGTCCCCTCTCCCAGCCATGACCCAGCGGGACGTGCCCGGTTTCGCCATCGGGGGCCTGAGCGGCGGCGAGGCCAAGGCGCAGTTCTGGCGCGCGGTGAAGCTGAGCACGGAGCACCTGCCCCGGGACAAGCCCCGCTACCTGATGGGCGTGGGGTGAGTCCGGGGGTCCCCTCAGAGCCCCCCGGGGCCGGGGAGACCCCCGGAGTCACCCCCAATTCCTCCCCAGCTACGCCACCGACCTGGTGGTGTGCGTGGCGCTGGGCTGCGACATGTTCGACTGCGTCTTCCCCACGCGCACGGCGGTAAGGGGGGCCCGGGGGGGGGGTTTGGGGACCCCTCCCCAGGCTTTGGGGGACCCCCATAACCCACCCTGCTCCCCCTGCAGCGTTTCGGTTCCGCCCTGGTGCCCTGGGGGTCCCTGCAGCTGAAAAACCAACAATTCGCCAAAGATTTCCGGCCCATCGACGCCGACTGCGGCTGCCCCACCTGCCAGAGGTGGGTGGGGGGCTCTGGGGGGGACTCGGGGGTCCCCGAGGCGGGGCTGAGCCCCCAAATTCCCCATTTCCCCCCCAAATTCCCCATTTCTCCCCCAAATTCCCCATTTCCCCCCCCAAACTCCCCATTTCCCCCCCAAATTCCCCATTTCTCCCCCCCAAATTCCCCATTTCCCCCCCCAAACTCCCCATTTCCCCCCCCAAATTCCCCATTTCTCCCCCCCAAACTCCCCATTTCCCCCCCAAACTCCCCATTTCCCCCCCAAATTCCCCATTTCCCCCCCCAAACTCCCCATTTCCCCCCAGGTACTCCCGGGCGTACCTGCACGCGCTGCTGCGCTCCAACACGGCCGCGCTGCACCTGCTCACCCTGCACAACATCGCCTACCAGGTGGCCGGGGGGGGGCTTTGGGGGGGCCCTGGGGGGGTCTCGGGGGTCTCCCCACCCCTCTGACCCCCGGGCTGCCCCCCCAGATGAAGCTGATGGGCTCCATCAGGGACAGCATCGTGCGGCAGCGCTTCCCCGAGTTCGTGCGGGAGTTCATGGACACCATGTACGGGGGGCGGGGGGGGGCCCCCGGCCTGGGCCCGGGAGGCTCTGGAGTCGGTGGGGATCACCCTGGGCTGAGGGGAGCCCCCCTGATCCCGGGGAACCCCCTGGGAACCCCCCTGATCCCTGGGAACCCCCCTGATCCCTGGGAACCCCCCTGATCCCTGGGAACCCCCCTGGATTCCTGGGAACCCCCTGGAGTCGGTGGGGATCACCCTGGGCTGAGGGGAGCCCCCCTGATCCCGGGGAACCCCCTGGGAACCCCCCTGATCCCTGGGAACCCCCCTGATCCCTGGGAACCCCCCTGATCCCTGGGAACCCCCCTGGATTCCTGGGAACCCCCTGGAGTCGGTGGGGATCACCCTGGGCTGAGGGGAGCCCCCCCTGATCCTGGGGAACCCCCCCCAATCCTGGGGAACCCCCCTGGGAACCCCCTGATCCTGGGGAGCCCCCCTGGATTCCTCAGAACCCCCCTGGAGTCTGTGGGGATCACCCTGGGCTGAGGGGAGCCCCCTGATCCTGGGGAACCCCCTGGAGTCGGTGGGGATCACCCTGGGCTGAGGGGAGCCCCCTGATCCTGGGGAACCCCCTGGAGTCGGTGGGGATCACCCTGGGCTGAGGGGAGCCCCCTGATCCTGGGAACCCCCCTGGGACCCCCCTGATCCTGGGAACCCCCCTGGGACCCCCCTGATCCTGGGGAACCCCCTGGGAACCCCCTGATCCCTGGGAACCCCCCTGGAGTGTGTGGGGATCACCCTGGGCTGAGGGGAGCCCCCCCTGATCCTGGGAACCCCCCTGATCCTGGGGAACCCCCCTGGGAACCCCCCTGAATCCCTGGGAACCCCCCTGATCCCTGGGAACCCCCCTGGAGTCGGTGGGGATCACCCTGGGCTGAGGGGAGCCCCCCCTGATCCTGGGGAACCCCCCTGATCCTGGGGAACCCCCCCTGATCCTGGGAACCCCCCTGGGAACCCCCTGATCCTGGGAGCCCCCCTGGATTTCATGGGAACCCCCCCTGGATTCCTGGGGAGCCCCCACAGTTCCCAGCACCCCCCCCCCCCTTCCCCCTTGTATTTTTATACATTTTTTTGTAATTTGTTTTTACTATTTTGGGGTTTTTAGGGGGTGGGAAATAAAAGAGTTTGGAAGGGAAATGGCTCCTGTGGTTCCAAGGGGGGGCTGGGGGGGCCCTAAACGGGGCTGGGTCCGTGGTGGCACCTGTGTGGTCATGGTGGCACCTGTGTGGTCATGGTGACACCTGGACAGTGGCACCTGTGTCTCCATGGTGACCTATTCAGTGGCACCTCCATGGTGACACCTGGACAGTGACACCTGTGTGGTCACAGGGACACCTGTGCCTCCATGGTGACACCTGTGTGGTCACGGTGGCACCTGGACAGTGGCACCTGTGCCTCCATGGTGGCACCTGTGCGGTCACGGTGGCACCTGTGCCTCCATGGTGACCTATTCAGTGGCACCTCCATGGTGACACCTGGACAGTGGCACCTCCATGGTGACCTATTCAGTGGCACCTGTGTCTCCATGGTGACACCTGTGTGGTCACGGTAGCACCTCTGTCTCCATGGTGACACCTGGACAGTGACACCTGTGTCTCCATGGTGACACCTGTGTGGTCACGGTGGCACCTCTGTCTCCATGGTGACACCTGGACAGTGACACCTGTGTGGTCACAGTGACACCTGTGTCTCCATGGTGACACCTGTGTGGTCACGGTGGCACCTGTGTCTCCATGGTGACCTATTCAGTGACACCTGTGTGGTCACGGTGACACCTAGGCAGTGACACCTGTCTCCATGGTGACACCTGGTTGGTGGCACCTGTGTCTCCATGGTGACACCTGTGTGGTCACAGTGACACCTAGGCAGTGACACCTGTGTCTCCATGGTGACACCTGTGTGGTCACAGTGACACCTAGGCAGTGACACCTGTGTCTCCATGGTGACCTATTCAGTGACACCTGTGTGGTCACGGTGACACCTGGGCAGTGACACCTGTGTCTCCATGGTGACCTGGGCAGTGACACCTGTGTGGTCACAGTGACACCTGGGCAGTGACACCTGTGTCTCCATGGTGACACCTGTGTGGTCACGGTGACACCCGGTTGGTGACACCTCTGTCTCCATGGTGACACCGGTTGGTGGCACCTGTGCCTCCATGGTGACCTATTCAGTGACACCTGTGTGGTCACGGTGACACCCGGTTGGTGACACCTGTGTGGTCACAGTGACACCTGTGTGGTGACACCTGTGTCTCCACGGTGACACCGGTTGGTGGCACCTGTTCAGCCTCACCCGCGGCCGCAGGAGGAAGTTTGAGGAGGGCTGGGCGTGGCCCGGGGGGCGTGGCCCGGGCTGGGTGTGGCACCTGCGTCACCCGTGCCCGCACATTTCTGCCCCTGCCGGGCACCGCGGCCACGGCGGCACCGCGGGCGGGCACTGGGAGCAGCACCTGGAGCGAACTGGGAGCACTGGGAGCACTGGGAGCAGCACCTGGAGCTAACTGGGAGCACTGGGACACACTGTGAGTGACTGGGACATACTGGGAGATACTGGGAGTGACTGGGACACAGTGTGAGTTACTGGGAGCACTGGGACGCACTGTGAGTGACTGGGACACTACTGGGAGTTACTGGGAGCAGCACCTGGAGTTAACTGGGAGCACTGGGACACACTGTGAGTGACTGGGACACACTGGGAGTTACTGGGACACACTGGGAAGGGCTGGGAGTAGTGCCTGAAATCAACTGGGACACACTGGCAGTGACTGGGACACAACTGGGAGATACTGGGAGTGACTGGGACACACTGGGAGCACTGGGAGCAGCACCTGGAGCTAACTGGGAGCACTGGGAGCAGCACCTGGAGTTAACTGGGAGCACTGGGACACACTGTGAGTGACTGGGACACACTGGGAGATACTGGGAGCACTGGGACACACTGTGAGTGACTGGGACACTACTGGGAGTTACTGGGAGACACTGGGAAAGGCTGGGACTGGCACTTGGAGTTAACTGGGATACACTGGGAGTGACTGGGACACGCTGGGAGCTGTGCCTGCAATTACTGGGAGCACTGGGAGCTGCGCATGGAGTTAACTGGGAGCACTGGGACACGCTGGGAGTGACTGGGACACACTGGGAGTTACTGGGAGCCACTGGGAAGGGCTGGGAGTAGTGCCTGAAATCAACTGGGAGCCACCAAGAGCAACTGGGACACACTGGGAGCTGTGCCTGCAATTACTGGGAGCACTGGGAGCTGCGCCTGGAGTTAACTGGGAGCACTGGGACACACTGGGAGTGACTGGGACGCACTGGGAGCACTGGGAGCTGCGCCTGGAGTTAACTGGGAGCACTGGGACACACTGGGAAGGGCTGGGAGCAGCCCCTGGGGTCAGCTGGGAGTCACTGGGTGTCCCAGTGATGCTGCTCCTCATTCCGGGAATGTGGGGTGCCCTTTGTCCCTTTGTCCCTTTGTCCCTGCCTGGGGTGCAGGTGATAGCGAGGAACTCTCACCCAGCACTGGGAGCACTGGGAAGAACTGGAAAGGGCTGGGAGCAGCACCTGGGGTCAACTGGGACACACTGGGAGTGACTGGAAAGGGCTGGGAGCAGCACCTGGGGTCAACTGGGACACACTGGGAGTGCCTGGAAAGGGCTGGGAGCACCCCTGGGGTTAACTGGGACACACTGGGACACACTGGGAGTGACTGGAAAGGGCTGGGAGCAGCCCCTGGGGTTAACTGGGAGTCACTGGGACACACTGGGACACACTGGGAAGGGCTGGGAGCAGCCCCTGGGGTTAACTGGGAGTCACTGGGACACACTGGGACACACTGGGAAGGGCTGGGAGCAGCCCCTGGCGTTAACTGGGAGTCACTGGAAGTGACTGGGACACACTGGGAAGGGCTGGGAGCAGCCCCTGGGGTTAACTGGGAGCCACTGGAAGTGACTGGGACACACTGGGAGTCACTGGGACACACTGGGAGTGCCTGGAAAGGGCTGGGAGCAGCCCCCGGGGTTAACTGGGAGCCACTGGAAGTGACTGGGACACACTGGGAGTCACTGGGACACACTGGGAAGGGCTGGGAGCAGCCCCTGGGGTTAACTGGGAAAGGCTGGGGGAACTGGGAAGGGCTGAACGTGGCAAACTGGGGGGAACTGGGAGAGGTGGTGTGGCAAAGCCAGGGGTGAACTGGGATGAACTGGGCAGAGCTGGATTCAGAGCCAGGACCCCCAGGGCTCCCCCAGACCCCAAACTGGTCTGACTGGTGGAACTGGCGGGGCCCCGGCGGCGCCTCCTGCGCTTATCACATCCGGAGCCTTATCAGGACAGGAAAGGGGGGGAGAGGGGGAAACTGGGAATGGGGAGGGGGAGCCGGGAGTGGGATCTGGGCGGGATTGGGGTGCTGGTGGGATTGGGGTGCTCAGAGCAGGGTCTGGGTGGGATTGGGGTGCTCAGAGCAGGGTCTGGGTGGGACTGGGGTGCTCAGAGCAGGGTCTGGGTGGGATTGGGGTGCTCAGAGCAGGGTCTGGGTGGGATTGGGGTGCTCAGGGAGCGGGGGTCTGGGTGGGATTGGGGTGCTCAGAGCAGGGTCTGGGTGGGATTGGGGTGCTCAGGGAGCGGGATCTGGGTAAAACCCTGTTGCTGGTGGGATTGGGATGCTCAAGGAGCCAGATTTGGGCAGGATCGTGGTGCTGGTGGGATTTGAGTGCCAGGATCTGGGCACTGAAGCATTGGGGCGCCCAGCAGGGTTGGGGTGCCCAGCAGGGTTGGGATGCTCAGCAGGGTTTGGGCACAGCAGGGCTGTGATGCCAGCAGGGCTGTGATGCCCAGCTGTGCCCCCGGTGCCAGCAGGACCCCGTGTGGGGCTCGTGCTGCCCACCCAAGCCCCTCTCCCACCCCACAGGCCGGCCATGAAGCTGCCCCCGAGCTGCCGCCTGCTCCTGCTGCCCGTGGCCGCGGCCCTGGCCCTGCTGGCCCTGCACGCCCGGCACCCGGCGCCCCATGCCAGCCCCACGGAGCCCCCCGTCCCCACCCGGCGCCCCGGCAACGCCACGGAGCCGCCGCGGCCCACGCGGCACCCGCTGCAGCCGCCGTACCCGCACCCGTACCGCTTCCTGCTGAACCACCCCGACAAGTGCCGCGAGCGGGCGCCGTTCCTGGTGCTGCTGGTGGTGACGTCCCCGGAGGACCTGGCGGCGCGGGACGCCGTGCGCCGCACCTGGGGCGACGAGGGCGCCGTGCCGGGGCTGTCGGTGCTGCGGCTCTTCCTGCTGGGCGTGCACCCCGCCTTCGGCGCCGAGCTGCGCCCCGTGCTGCAGGAGGAGGACGCGCTGCACGGCGACCTGCTGCAGCAGGACTTCCTGGACACCTACAACAACCTGACGCTCAAGACCCTGATGGGGCTGGAGTGGGTCAGCCGCTTCTGCCCCAACGCCAGCTACGTGATGAAGGCCGACCACGACGTCTTCCTCAACCTCGAGTACCTGGCGGGGCTGCTGCGGCCGCCCAGGACGGATTTCCTGACGGGCTACGTGTACCGCCGCACCGGGCCGCTGCGGAACCGCGCCTACAAGTGGTTCGTGCCGCGCGAGGTGTACCCCAACGACACCTACCCGCCCTACTGCGGCGGGCCCGGCTACGTGCTCTCGGGGGACCTGGCGCTGCGCGTCTTCCGCGTGGCGCAGACGCTGCCCGTCATCAACATGGAGGACGCCTTCGTGGGCATCTGCCTGCACGCGCTGGGCGTGCCGGTGACCGAGCCGCCGCCCGGCGCCTTCACCATGTACCGGCTGGACTACGAGCGCTGCCGCTTCTCCCGGCTGGTCATGGTGCACCACTACGGGCCCCAGGAGCTGCTGCGGCTGTGGCCGCACTTCCGCAACGCGTCCGCCAAGTGTCCCTAGGGCGGGGACGCGCCGGGGTCTGCCTGGCTCTGGCTGGGATCCGCTGGTGTTACTGGGATCCGCTGACTGTAACTGGGATCCATTGTAACTGGGATCCGCTGACTGTAACTGGGATCCACTGGCTGTAACTGGGATCCACTGGCTGTAACTGGGATCCACTGGCTGTGACTGGGATCCGCTGACTGTAACTGGGATCCACTGGCTGTAACTGGGATCCACTGACTCACTGGGAGCTGCTGGTTGTAACTGGGATCCACTGACTGTAACTGGGATCCACTGACTGTAACTGGGATCCACTGACTCACTGGGAGCTGCTGGTTGTAACCGGGATCCACTGACTGTAACTGGGATCCACTGACTGTAACTGGGATCCACTGACTCACTGGGAGCTGCTGGCTGTAACCGGGATCCATTGTAACTGAGATCCACTGGCTGTAACTGGGATCCACTGGTGTCACTGGGATCCACTGGTGTAACTGGGACCCACTGGTGTCAGCCTGTGCCTGGTCCTGGCTCCGGAGCAGCCGCTGACCCTCGGGGTCCCCCCAGGACGTTCCTGTCCCTCTGAGCCTGGAGCAGCTGCTCCCTCCAGTCACTGAGCTGTTGTTTGGTTGTCCAGGATCGACCAGGGCCGGATCTGGGATCCGCTGTGCCGTGTTAATTTAATTTATATCCAAAGTTTTTAATAAAAGGGCTGGAGCCTCGTCTGTGCAGGTGCTGCCGTCCCGACGGATCCGGGTCTGGAAGGGGCCCTGGCGCTGGAGCGTGCCTCGCTCTGGGCAGCATTCCCGGTGTTTGCCAGGCTGTGCCCCGCTCCAGGTGCTGTTCCCGGTGTTTGCCAGGCTGTGCCCCGCTCCAGGTGCCGTTCCTGGTGTTTGACGGGCCGTGCCCCACTCCAAGTACCACTCCTGGTGTTTGCCAGGCTGTGCCCTGTTCCAAGTACCACTCCTGGTGTTTGAGGGGCTGTGCTGCATTCCAGGTGCCGTTCCAAATGTTTGAGGGGCCGTGCCCCGCTCCAGGTGCTGTTCCCATTGTTCGAGGCCCCGCTCCAGGTGCCATTCCCAATGTTTGAGGGGCTGTGCCACATTCCAGGCACTGTTCCCGGTGTTTGAGGGGCTGTGCCCCCCTCCAGGTGCCATTCCTGATGTTTGAGGGGCTGTGCCACATTCCAGGTGCTGTTCCCATTGTTTGAGGGGCTGTGCCACATTCCAGGCATTGTTCCCGGTGTTTCAGGGGCTGTGCCCCCCTCCAGGTGCCATTCCCGGTGTTTGAGGGGCTGTGCCACATTCCAGGTGCCATTCCAGATGTTTGAGGGGCTGTGCCACATTCCAGGCACTGTTCCCGGTGTTTCCCGGGGTCCGGCTCTGGCACGGAACGATCCGGAACCAGCGGTACAAAGTTCACCCAAAGGAGCCGCGAGGCCCCAGTTCAACCCCAGAGTGGCCCCAGTTCAACCCCAGAGTGGCCCCAGTTCAACCCCAGAGTGGCCCCAGTTCAACCCCAGTTCAACCCCAGTGGCCCCAGTTCAGCCCCAGTTCAGCCCCACTTGAACCCCAGTTTGGCCCCAGTTCAACCCCAGTACTCTGAACTTAAGGGGTTTACAGGACAAATATTTGGAATTTAGGTTTGGTTTTTTATGAGAATCCTCCCAGTGTGGAAGTTTGGAGGTACAGAACAACTCACTGGGAGCTCAAACCATCCCAAATTTTGGGTTTATTCACCTCCTCCACCCCCTGCCCCCCAACCCCGACCCCTTCCCCAAAAAAACTGAAACCACCAAAGCCAGAAAATACCGAAAAAAGCTCCTTTTTAACGCACTTCACAAAAGCAGAACAACGAGGGCCCGTCCCCCAGCCGGGGCCTGGGAAAAGGCTCCAGAATCGGATCGACTTCCCCGAAAAAAAATCAAAAAACAAAAACGAAAAAAAAAAAAAAAAAAAACCCCAAAAATAATAATAATAATCCTATTTAGACCAAGTCGTCGTGGCAACTACGACCCATTAAATAGAGGCCCAGGGGTGACGGGTCACACAGAGCAACGGGGAGGGGGGGAAGAGGGGATAAAACCCGGGGGACCCCGGGGGCGGCGCGGCGGGACACGGGGTTTTTATCTGTACTGGTAACTCATGCTGTGCTCGTTCCTGCCGTATCCGCCCTGGGACGCCTGGTAGGAGCTGGGGGGGGCCGCTGTAGTTCTGGGAACCCGGGGAGTTGTAGTTGGACTGGGACGAGTATCCGCCTGTGGAGGAGGAAGAGGGAGGAATGAGGGCGGCCGCGGAGCTGGAGCAGGGCCCCGAACCCGAGCGGGCGGTGCTGGGGTGTCAATACTGACCTGCCTTACCTTGGTACGAGGAGCCCCCGCCCCCGGAGCCCCCGTAGCCCCCGTGGGAGCCCGAGTTGTAGGAGCCGCCCCCGGAGTAGTTGTTGCCGCCGCCGCCGCGGCCGCTGTTGCCGCTGTAACCTGGGAACGGGGGAAAGTGGGGATGAGGACGTGGGCAGGGACCCCCAGCACCCTCAGGGTGCTCAGTTCAACCAAGCCAAGCCGCCCCTGAAAGCCCAGAATTCCAGGAGGATTTGGGTGCCCGACCCTGCCAGGGGCATTCTGAGCCGTGGATTATCCCCAAGGAATGTGCCCAGGGCTGGGTACCCAGCCCCTCTGTCCCTTCTCCCTGTCAGACTCATCCCAGCTCCAGCCCCAAATCCCTTTTAACCCAAACCCCCCTTACTCGTGTCTCCAGCTCCAAATTCCTCTTTCAGCCCAAATTTTCTCTTATTCTCCAGCTCCAAATTCCTCTCTCAGCCCAAATTTTCTCTTACTCGCAGCTCCAGCCCCAAATCCCTCCTTTAACCCAAACCTCCCCTCATCCACAGCTCCAGCTCCTGGGAGGGGCAGGAAGAACACCCTGGAGCTCCCTCGTGTCTGCCCCAGCCCAGAGGGGTCACCGGGGTCCCCTCCAGCTGCTCCAGAGACAACCCTCAAACACCTTTGACCCAACTTTGGCATCAAACACAACCTCAACCCTTAACTCCAAACCCTTCCCACCCACAGCTCCCCCTCTCTGCACTCACTGTATTTGCTCTCGTAGTTGTAGTCAGAGCCGCCGCCGGGCGAGTTGTAGGAGTTGGAGTAGGAGTAGCCGCCCTGGCCGTGGCCGTAGCCCTTCTGCTTGCCCTGCCCGGGGCCGTAGCCGCCGTACTGGCCCTGCCCGTAGGGCTGCTGGCCCTGGTGGGTGCCGTAGCCGGAGCCGTACGAGGCCTTCTGGCCGCCGCCGCCGCCGTGCTGCTGCTTCTTGCCGCCGTGCTTGGGCGGCGCCGGGGCCGTGTAGCCGTCCCCGCCCTGGTAGTAGGAGCCGTAGCCCGAGGAGCCGCCACCGCCGCCCGAGTTGGAGTGGCCGCCGTTGCTGTAGAACTGGCCTGGACAGAGAGAGGAGGGTCAGCGTTCCTGGGGGGCAGCCCCTCGGAGGGGAGGAGGGTCTGAGAGGAGGAGGGTGGTCTGGAGGGGGAGAGGCTCTGTCTGTGAGGCTGAGGGTGGTCTGGAGCTGATGGGAGACTCCTCGGTTTGCCACGACCTCAGTGGGACCCCCCCCCCGTAATGCAGCAGAACCCCCCAAGTGGATCTGTCCCTGGGATTCCATTCCCATCCACACCCCCCATCCGGGCCCATCCCTGCGATTCCAGCAGATCTTCCATCTGGATCCATCCTTGTGATTGCAGCAGGATCCATCCCTGTGATTCCAGCAGGATCCATCCTGTGATTCCAGCAGGATCCATCCCTGGGATTCCAGCAGGATCTCCCATCTGGATCCATCCCTGTGATTCCATCTGGATCCATCCCTGTGATTCCAGCAGGATCCATCCTGTGATTCCAGCAGGATCCATCCTGGGATTCCAGCAGGATCCATCCCTGTGATTCCAGCAGAATCCATCCTGTGATTCCAGCAGGATCCATCCTGTGATTCCAGCAGGATCCACCCTGTGATTCCTGCAGGATCTCCCATCTGGATCCATCCCTGCGATTCCAGCAGATCTTCCATCTGGATCCATCCCTGTGATTCCAGCAGGATCCATCCCTGTGATTCCAGCAGGATCCATCCCTGTGATTCCAGCAGGATCTCCCAGCAGGATCCATCCTGTGATTCCTGCAGGATCTCCCATCTGGATCCATCCCTGTGATTCCAGCAGAATCCATCCTGTAATTCCAGCAGGATCTCCCAGCAGGATCCATCCCTGTGATTGCAGATCTTCCATCTGGATTCATTCCTGTGATTCCAGCAGGATCTCCCATCTGGATCCATCCCTGTGATTGCAGCAGGATCCATCCTGTGATTCCAGCAGGATCCATCCCTGCGATTCCAGCAGGATCTCCCATCTGGATCCATCCCTGTGATTCCAGCAGGATCCATCCTGTGATTCCAGCAGAATCCATCCTGTGATTCCTGCAGGATCTCCCATCTGGATCCACCCTGGGCCTCCCTCAACCCTACCAAGTCCAAACACCATCCCGGAGTGAGAATCCTGCTCCAGGGATCAGGAGCCCACATGACTGCACCGTTTATCTTCTCAGGATGTGGACAATTCCATCTGGGATCCAGAGCTCATCTGGGTTTGACTTCACCTCTTCAGGGTCCCACAGCCAAACTCTTTTCCTGCCATTCCATGGAGAACTGGGAGCATCCAAAACTGAACTTATTTTTGAGGAAACAAAAAGCCACCGGAACCCAAAAACCCTGTGGGATCAGGAGGGATCTGCCAGCAACAAAATGGGGCAGAATCTGGTTAAAAATGATCCAAGGAGTGAAATTCCACGTGCTTCACTTCCATAGCTCTGATGGAACACCCAGACTGATCCCAGGTGAATCCCAGCTCCATCTTCGTGCTGCCAGGAGCTTCTGGAGGCTTTAAATTCTGGGATCTGTTAATTCTGGGCTCATTCCATGGATTCTCTTCCACGTCCCCTTTTCCATGTGAAGTTTTTACTCCTCTTCCACAGAAAATCCCGGATTCACTCTGCAGAAACGAGGCTCTGGAATAAATTTATCTTCAGAGCTGGAGCAAAAAACTCTGTCTGTGCTGGACCAGAGTCCCCTTGGGCCATCCCAGTGGGAAAATCCTGGGGTTTGGATCCAGAGCTGAAGTGGAGCTCTCCCACCTCAGAAGTCCCAGATTTTCCACTTTATCCCAACATTCCAAAGGTAACTCCAAAGTTTTCATGCTTGACACGGGATCAGCTGCGATTTTCCCCAAATCAGAGCTTAGGGACAGAAATGTCCAGCACCACGTGGTGGCTTGGGAAGGGAAGTTTTTCCACCTGGGGGGGATCCTAAGGATCATTTCTGGATCATCCAGGATGGGATCTGTCCCCTGGATAAAGAGTCAGGACCTCCAACAATGTTTTGGGTTTTTTTTTTTTGTTTTTTTAATGGGATAATTATTATTACAAGTATTTTAAAGATCCACTGGACCCCAGTTTAAATCTGGAGCTTCCTTTTCCTCCTTTTTTGGTTAAATTAAGAAATTAACTCAAGGGCCTCCAAGATGGGAACCATGGTGCCACCAAATCCAGCAAAGACAACTTCCAAACCCAAACCACAAGGAATAAAGGACCAAAATGCTGGGAATTCGATGGATTCTGAGACCAAAATTCCAAAATTCCCCTCAATTCCTGATTTTGGGGATATTTCATTCTCCAGGTGATCCCAGCACTCTGAGGAAGCACTTTGCTCCAAGAGCCCATTTCCATGGCAACCAAGGACTCCACGGATTTCCCAAAGCATCCAAGACATTCCCAATGCCTGGATATTTACTGGATCCGGATGGGGAGCACAGGAGCAATTCCCAGAGCCCAGTGTGGTTCAAAGGATTTGCTTCAGCACACAGGCAAATCCAAGCACTCCAGCAAAACAGGGAATTTCACATCTTTAAAAGGCTGGGCTGGACCAGATCCGTGTGGAAAACTCTTCCCAAGACCCAGAGGGGTCTGACCCAATCTCTGGGATTTATTAAAAAGCTTGGATTTTGTAAGGAAAAAACCTTGCTGTAAGCTAAGACAGAATTGATGAAAATGCTTTGGTTTCCTTAAAAACCAAGAACCATTAAAAAAAAAAAAAGCTTCCCCTCCCTTGAGCCATTTTCCATTTTAGTCCCCAGCACGATGGCACCTGTTGGGATTTTGGGTGGAAAAAGGGACTTACTGTAGCCAGCAGTGGCAGAATTCCCTCCGTAGCCGTAGCTCCCGTACCCAGCCCCTGCAGAGGAGGGAAATGTTGGAATAAACGGAGATAACAAGGAATGAAATGTCCCAAATTTGGGGGGCCATTCCCCCATGGAGGGCTCCAGGAAATCCAACTGACAGGGACACAACACCAGAGGGGGATTTGTTCCCTCACAGGGATTTGGGGGGCTCTGGGATGTCCAGGACACAACACCAGAGGGGGATTTGTTCCCTCACAGCGATTTGGGGGGCTCTGGGATGTCCAGGACACAACACCAGAGGGGGATTTGTTCCCTCACAGGAATCTGGGGGGCTCTGGGATGTCCAGGTGCCATGGACGCAACACCAGAGGGGGATTTGTTCCTTCACAGGGATTTGGAGGGCTCTGGAACGTCCAGGTGCCATGGACGCAATACCAGAGGGGGATCTGTTCCCTCACAGGAATCTGGGGGGCTCTGGGATGTCCAGGACACAACACCAGAGGGGGATTTGTTCCCTCACAGCGATTTGGGGGGCTCTGGGATGTCCAGGACGCAACACCAGAGGGGGATTTGTTCCTTCACAGGAATCTGGGGGGCTCTGGGATGTCCAGGACACAACACCAGAGGGGGATTTGTTCCTTCACAGGGATTTGGGGGGCTCTGGGATGTCCAGGACACAACACCAGAGGGGGATTTGTTCCCCCACAGGAATCTGGGGGGCTCTGGGATGTCCAGGACACAACACCAGAGGGGGATTTGTTCCCTCACAGCGATTTGGGGGGCTCTGGGATGTCCAGGACGCAACACCAGAGGGGGATTTGTTCCTTCACAGGAATCTGGGGGGCTCTGGGATGTCCAGGACACAACACCAGAGGGGGATTTGTTCCTTCACAGGGATTTGGGGGGCTCTGGGATGTCCAGGACACAACACCAGAGGGGGATTTGTTCCCTCACAGGAATCTGGGGGGCTCTGGGATCTCCAGGACGCAACACCAGAGGGGGATTTGTTCCCTCACAGGATTTGGGGGTCTCTGGAACACCCGGGACCCACAGCCACAACACCAGAGGGGGATTTGTTCCCTCACAGGCATTTGGGGGGCTCTGGGATGTCCAGGACACAACACCAGAGGGGGATTTGTTCCCCCACAGGAATCTGGGGGGCTCTGGGATGTCCAGGACACAACACCAGAGGGGGATTTGTTCCCTCACAGGGATTTGGGGGGCTCTGGGATGTCCAGGACACAACACCAGAGGGGGATTTGTTCCCTCACAGGGATTTGGGGGGCTCTGGGATGTCCAGGACACAACACCAGAGGGGGATCTGTTCCCTCACAGGGATCTGGGGGGCTCTGGAACATCCAGGTGCCATGGACGCAACACCAGAGGGGGATTTGTTCCCCTACAGGGATTTGGGGGGCTCTGGGATGTCCAGGACACAACACCAGAGGGGGATTTGTTCCCCCACAGGAATCTGGGGGCTCTGGAACACCCGGGACCCACAGCCACAACACCAGAGGGGGATTTGTCCCCTCACAGGAATCTGGGGGGCTCTGGGATGTCCAGGACACAACACCAGAGGGGGATTTGTTCCCTCACAGGGATCTGGGGGGCTCTGGGATGTCCAGGATGCAACACCAGAGGGGGATTTGTTCCCTCACAGGAATCTGGGGGGCTCTGGGATGTCCAGGTGCCATGAACACAACACCAGAGAGGGATTTGCTCCCTCACAGGAATCTGGGGGGCTCTGGGAAGTCCAGGACACAACACCAGACGGGGATTTGTTCCTTCACAGCGATTTGGGGGGCTCTGGGATGTCCAGGACACAACACCAGAGGGGGATTTGTTCCTTCACAGGAATCTGGGGGGCTCTGGGATGTCCAGGATGCAACACCAGAGGGGGATTTGTTCCTTCACAGGGATTTGGGGGGCTCTGGGATGTCCAGAACACAACACCAGAGAGGGATTTGTTCCCTCACAGAGATTTGGGGGGCTCTGGGATGTCCAGGACACAACACCAGAGGGGGATTTGTTCCCTCACAGAGATTTGGGGGGCTCTGGTATGTCCAGGACACATCACCAGAGGGGGATTTGTTCCCTCACAGGGATTTGGGGGGCTCTGGGATGTCCAGGACACAACACCAGAGGGGGATTTGTTCCTTCACAGCGATTTGGGGGGCTCTGGGATGTCCAGGACACATCACCAGAGGGGGATTTGTTCCCTCACAGGAATCTGGGTGTCTCTGGAACACCTGGGACCCACAGCCACACCACCAGAGGAGCAGAGGGGCTCGTTCCCCCATGGACAGTTCTGGAACCCGCAGGTGCCGTGGATGTGAGCCCAGGGGGGAAGGCTGCTGCCCCGGGGGTGGCAGGGGGGTCGGAGCCCCCCAGGTGTGCTGCTGGCCCTCACCTGTGTTCATGTAGCCGCCGTGGTTGCCCCCGAAGCCGCCCCGGCCTCTGCCCCGGCCCCGGATGTTTCCGCCCCGGCCGCGGCCCCGCATGTTGGGGGGCGGGGGGGCCTCGTTGTGCATGGGGCCGCCCCCCATGCCGAACCCTGGGTTGTGCTGCTGTGGGGACAAGGAGAGGGGACACGGGCGTCACTCGGAGCTGGGCGGAGGCGTTTCCCAAAAACCTCCCAAAGCAGAGCCCCAGGACGCCGCTTCCCCGGGACGAGAGCCACCGAGGCGGAGCCCAGATTCAGGCACCGCCAAATCCAGAGGGGTTTGGGGCTTCCAAGCTGTTTGCTCTGCTCCCAGGAAAGGATCAAACCCCAGAGCCAGTGGCTGGTGAGTTACACCCCAGGTCTTTTCCCACTCCAGACCAGTTCCCATTGGCCTTTCCAATTTCAGACCAGTTCCCATCAGTCTTTTTCTGCTTTAGACCAATCCTGATCTGTATTTTCTGATCTTAGCCTGGTTCCTATCAGTCTTTTCCTGTTTTAGACCAGTCCTGATCTGTATTTTCTGATCTTAGCCTGGTTCCTAACAGTCTTTTTCTGCTTTAGACCAGTCCTGATCTGTATTTTCTGATCTTAGCCTGGTTCCTATCAGTCTTTTCCTGTTTTAGACCAGTCTTGATCTGTATTTTCTGATCTTAGCCTGGCTCCTATCAGTCTTTTCCTGTTTTAGACCAGTCCTGATCTGTATTTTCTGATCTTAGCCTGGTTCCTATCAGTCTTTTCCTGTTTTAGACCAGTCCTGATCTGTATTTTCTGATCTTAGCCTGGTTCCCATCAGTTTTTTCCTGTTTTAGACCAGTCCTGATCTGTATTTTCTGATCTTAGCCTGGTTCCTATCAGTTTTTTCCTGTTTTAGACCAGTCCTGATCTGTATTTTCTGATCTTAGCCTGGTTCCTAACAGTCTTTTCCCATTCCAGACCAGTTCCCACCACTCTTTTCCCACTGCAGAGCTGTGGGATTGGGGATTTCACTCACTTTGACTGGGAATTTGGGGCCACCCCTGGCTGGAACAGGGGCTCTTTTCTTCTTGTTCTGCTCGATGGCAACGGGAGCGTCTGGGAACAGCTTCTCCAGCGCGGCCAGCGCCGCGTAGGCTTTGGCCACCTTCTTGTTTGAGCCAGCACCTTGGAACTTCTGCCCATCCACCTCCACCTTGGAAAGGGATGGAACCACACATTGAAGTGGGAATGGGCAGGAAAAGATGGAAGACCTACAGGGAATCACAGAGCTGGAAGTGTCACAGGCCATCCCCGCCCATTCATGAGCTGTAAAAGGTTTCTCCCAAGTCAAACCTCTCGGATTTGAGGATGTAAACTCTTGGGAAGGGGATAAGGTGGCTTTCCAAGCTCTTCTCCCAGCCGAGGAGCTCTGGATTGGAGCTGCTGGGAAGGGCAGGAGGCCCCTGTGTCCTCTCACCTCCATGACAAAGCGCTTGTCGTGGCTGCCGCCCGTCTCTGAGATCAGCTCGTACTTGAGCCCGCGCCGCTTCTCGTTCAGCTCCATCACCGGGTTCTTCCCGTGCTTTGTCAGGATTGGTCCCTGCTGCTTCACGTTCTGCGGGTGGAGAAAGGCTGGCTGAGCCCCAAAATGTCCCCAGCACACACAGAGCTGCTCCCCAACTTTCTTGGCGAGGACACCCAAGGAGCCATTTCCACCTCCTGCTTTCACCAGGAGCGACCCAAAACCACCCCAAACCAACAGCAGCACAGCTGCCCCGGCGCCAGGTGTCCCCCACCCACCTCAGGGGTCTGATCCGAGGGGGGCGAGGCTGCCGTGGGCGTCGACACCGTTTCCACCACGGGCGGAGGAGCCACCACCACCGGCTTGGTCTCCGTCTCCTCCGCCGACTCGTCGCCCTTGCCCGAGTCCTTGCCCTCCACGCCGGTGGGCAAACCCATGTCCTGCAGCACCTGGGGGGCAGCAGGGAGGTCAGGAGCCGTGCTCCAGCACCACCCGCTTGGGACGACGCTCCAGGAAGCTGCTCCAGGCCTTTTATTGACTCTCTGGTGCTCGGCATTCCCTCATCCTGCGGGCACTGCAGGGCACACTTGAGCCTGGGAGCTCCTGGTGCTGCTCCCACCCCATCCCGGAGGTTCTGGTGGTTTTCCCATTCCCACTCTCATTCCCATTCCCACTCTCATTCTCATTCCCATTCCCACTCTCATTCCCATTCCCATTCTCATTCCCATTCCCATTCCCACTCTCATTCCCATTCCCACTCTCATTCCCATTCCCACTCTCATTCTCATTCCCACTCTCATTCTCATTCCCATTCCCATTCCCACTCCCACTCTCATTCTCATTCCCATTCCCACTCTCATTCCCATTCCCATTCTCATTCCCATTCCCATTCCCACTCTCATTCCCATTCCCACTCTCATTCCCATTCCCACTCTCATTCCCATTCCCACTCTCATTCTCATTCCCACTCTCATTCCCATTCTCATTCTCATTCCCATTCCCATTCTCATTCCCATTCCCACTCTCATTCCCATTCCCATTCTCATTCCCATTCCCACTCTCATTCCCATTCTCATTCTCATTCCCATTCCCATTCCCACTCTCATTCCCATTCTCATTCTCATTCCCATTCCCATTCCCACTCTCATTCCCATTCCCATTCCCACTCTCATTCCCATTCCCACTCTCATTCTCATTCCCATTCCCACTCTCATTCCCATTCCCATTCCCATTCCCACTCTCATTCCCATTCCCATTCCCACTCTCATTCCCATTCTCATTCTCATTCCCATTCCCACTCTCATTCCCATTCCCACTCTCATTCCCATTCCCACTCTCATTCTCATTCCCATTCCCATTCCCACTCTCATTCCCATTCCCACTCTCATTCCCATTCCCATTTCCATTCCCTTTCCCACTCCCATCCCACTCCCACTCCCATCCCACTCCCATTCTCATTCCCATCCACTCCCATTCTCATTCTCATTCCCATCCCCATTCCCATTTCCATCCCATTCTCATTCCCACTCCTACTCCCATTCCCAGTTCCCATTCCCATTCCCATCCCACTCCCACTCCCATCCCACCTTCACAGCCACGTGCAGTTTCGCCGTTTTCTTGGAGGGCCCCGAGGCCTCGAAGGTGCTGCCGTCGATCTCCACGGACATGGTGAAGATGGGAGCGTGCACGGGGCCGGTCTGGGACACCAGTTTGTACTGGAGCCCTGGTTTGAGCTGGTTCAGCTTCATCAGCGCGTTCATGGCCTGGGGAGGCTCCAGCTTTTCCTCTGCACGGGGGAAAAACCAACACCGAGAGTTTGTGGGTGTTTGGTGGCTCCTTCCAAGAAGCAAAGCTGATTCCAGGCTGGTATTTTCCAGTTTGGGGCCAGTTCTAATTGGTATTTTTTAGTTTCAGGCCAGTCCAGATTGGACTTGCTAATTCCAGACCCGCTTCTATGGGTCTGTTCCCATTCCAGACCAGTTCCCACCAGTATTTTCCAGTTGCAAATCAGTTCTGACCAGTCTTTTCCTATTTTAGACCAGTCCTGGCCAGTATTTTCTGATCTCAGACCAGTTCCAACTGGTCTTTACTCATTCCAGACCACTTCCTATTGACCTTTCCCAATTCCACACCAGTCCCCATTGACCTTTCCCAATTCCAGACCAGTCCCCATTGATCTTTCCCAATTCCAGACCAGTCCCCATTGATCTTTTCCCATTCCAGACCAGTTCTGACTGGCCTTTTCCTATTTCAGACGAGTTCCCATCAGTTTTTTCCACCTCCCAGACAGCTCCTGATCTTTTCCACCTTGGTTTCAATTCTGCCCAGCACAAATCTCCCACTTTTAAGTTATTTTATCCATCCCCACACCCTGTACCCCCATTTACAGCCCCCCAAGCCCCCAGTCCTGCACTGAGCACCCCCAATTTCCACCCCATTTCCCCTCAGGCCGTACCTACCTCTCGTTAACTCAATACCTTTTTTCTGAATCTTCTTTTTCTTTTTGCTGGGGGATTTCTCCTCCCCGTCCTCCTCCATCGGCCGCTTCATGGGGGTGACGGCGTACGTGGTGCTGGGCGGGATCTGAACTGCAGAACGAGCACAACACTCCCTAAATCCCCCGTTTTGCACCCAAAATCCTCGGGATGGAATACAGGATTCTTCCCTCCCAGTACATACCAGTATAATCGACTGGGTTCTCGTTCTTTGGTTTCTTGGGCATTTTGGAGGGCAGGGGATCCATGCCCAGGACCTTGTGGAGCTGGCCGAAGGCGGCGAGCCGCAGGGCGTGCTGGGGACAGGACTGGGGGTCACTGGGAGCTGCCAGAGACCCCCCTGCTCACAGCCCCCCACAGCCGCCCTGCACCGATCCACATCCTCAGCAGGGCTCTCCAGATCGAGTCTTTTGGGGACTTTCACCCAAAAAAGGGGCCTTGGGACAATTCACTACTCCACACCTGATTCTTTGCTCTGGGTGGCCAAACTAGGGGGCCCACGGGGGTGGCCTGGTGGAGTGACCATGGCACCGAGTGACCACAGCGCTGAGTGACCATGGCACTGAGTGACCACAGCGCTGAGTGACCATGGCACCAAGTGACCATGGCACTGAGTGACCATGGCACCGAGTGACCATGGCACCGAGTGACCACAGTGCTGAGTGACCACAGCACTGAGTGACCACAGCGCTGAGTGACCATGACACTGAGTGACCACAGCACCGAGTGACCACAGCGCTGAGTGACCATGGCACTGAGTGACCACAGCGCTGAGTGACCATGACACTGAGTGACCACAGCACCGAGTGACCACAGCGCTGAGTGACCATGGCACTGAGTGACCACAGCGCTGAGTGACCACAGCACCGAGTGACCACAGCACCGAGTGACCACAGTGCCAAGTGACCATGGCACTGAGTGACCACAGCGCTGAGTGACCACAGCACCGAGTGACCACAGCACCGAGTGACCACAGTGCCAAGTGACCATGGCACTGAGTGACCACAGCACTGAGTGACCATGGCACTGAGTGACCACAGCGCTGAGTGACCATGGCACTGAGTGACCACAGCACTGAGTGACCACAGCACCAAGTGACCATGGCACTGAGTGACCATGGCACTGAGTGACCACAGTGCCAAGTGACCATGGCACTGAGTGACCACAGCACTGAGTGACCACAGCACCAAGTGACCATGGCACTGAGTGACCATGGCACTGAGAGAACCACAGCGCTGAGTGACCATGGCACTGAGTGACCACAGCGCTGAGTGACCACAGCACCGAGTGACCACAGCACCGAGTGACCACAGTGCCAAGTGACCATGGCACTGAGTGACCATGGCACCGAGTGACCACAGCACTGAGTGACCGTGGCACTGAGTGACCATGGCACCGAGTGACCATGGCACTGAGTGACCACAGCACTGAGTGACCATGGCACCGAGTGACCACAGCACTGAGTGACCACAGCGCTGAGTGACCATGGCACTGAGTGACCACAGCAGCGTGTGGCCACGGTGCCGAGTGACCACAGCACTAAGTAACCGTGGCACTGAGTGACCATGGCACCGAGTGACCACAGCACTAAGTGACCGTGGCACTGAGTGACCACAGCGCCGAGTGACCACAGTGACCATGGCACTGAGTGACCACAGCACTGAGTGACCATGGCACCGAGTGACCACAGCGCTGAGTGACCACAGTGCCAAGTGACCATGGCACTGAGTGACCATGGCACCGAGTGACCATGGCATCGAGTGAACCACAGCACTGAGTGACCACAGCAGCGTGTGGCCACGGCACTGAGTGACCACAGCACTGAGTGACCACAGCAGCGTGTGGCCACGGTGCCGAGTGACCACAGCAGCGTGTGGCCACGGTGCCGAGTGACCACGGGTCTAATCTATGGTGGCTGAGGGAGCCGGGAGCAGAGCGAGCTGGGGATTGGGAAGGGCCGGATGGAGGTCACACTATACCTGAGCACTCTGTGTGATATCTTCCCTTTGTTGTCTGTCTAGATGCCCAATAGCATCAGTGGCTTCTTTTTCACAAGGGTCATAAATACCAGAACCATCTGAAGGCAGGAAACAAGGAAGATATGCAGAGAATTATGCCGGGTCTCTACCCTAAATTCCCTGGGGCAGCTCCCAAGGCGCGGCTGGCCGGGATTTCTGTGGGAGCCAAACTCGGCTGCGCCTCTCCCTACGGGGCAGGGCCGGGAATCTCCGCAGGCCCGCGGGGACGGAGGGGCTCCCGACCGCCGGCACCCCCCGCGCTCCTCCCGGATGGAGCTCACCTGGCCAGAGCTCACCTGGCCGGAGCTCGGAGCTCACCTGGCCGGAGCTCAGAGCTCATATGGCCAGAGCTCATATGGCCAGAGCTCACCTGGCCGGAGCTCGGAGCTCATCTGGCCGGAGCTCGGAGCTCACCTGGCCGAGCTCACCTGGCCAGAACTCAGAGCTCACCTGGCCGGAGCTCGGAGCTCACCTGGCCGGAGCTCACCTGGCCGGAGCTCACCTGGCCGAGCTCACCTGGCCGAGCTCACCTGGCCGGAGCTCACCTGGCTGGAGCTCGGAGCTCACCTGGCCGAGCTCACCTGGCCAGAGCTCACCTGGCCGGAGCTCAGAGCTCACCTGGCCGGAGCTCGGAGCTCACCTGGCCGGAGCTCGGAGCTCACCTGGCCAGAACTCAGAGCTCACCTGGCCAGAGCTCACCTGGCCGGAGCTCGGAGCTCGCCTGGCCGGAGCTCATATGGCCAGAATTCAAAGCTCACCTGGCCGGAGCTCAGAGCTCACCTGGCCGGAGCTCGGAGCTCACCTGGCCGGAGCTCACCTGGCCAGAACTCAGAGCTCACCTGGCCGGAGCTCAGAGCTCACCTGGCCGAGCTCACCTGGCCGGAGCTCAGAGCTCACCTGGCCGGAGCTCAGAGCTCACCTGGCCTAGCTCACCTGGCCGGAGCTCAGAGCTCACCTGGCTGGAGCTCACCTGGCCAGAACTCAGAGCTCACCTGGCCGGAGCTCAGAGCTCACCTGGCCGGAGCTCAGAGCTCACCTGGCCAGAGCTCAGAGCTCACCTGGCCGGAGCTCACCTGGCCGGAGCTCAGAGCTCACCTGGCCGGAGCTCAGAGCTCACCTGGCTGGAGCTCACCTGGCTGGAGCTCACCTGGCATGACGATGCCCGAGGCCAGGCACTCCAGCACCCGGCGCAGCGCCTCGCCCGCGCCCATCGGCCGGTTCGCCGTCCCGATGGATTTCTCACACAGCAGCTCCAGAGGCTGCAAGGGAAGGAGGGAAGTGAGGGCAGGGAGAGGGGAGATGGAGCCCGGAGAGGGACCTGGGAAAGGGATCCCAGGAAATGGACCCCTGGAAAAGGAATCCCATAATGGGATCTGGAAAAGGGATCCCAGGAAATGGAACCCTGGAAAAGGAATCCCATAATGGGATCTGGAAAAGGGATCCCAGGAAATGGACCCCTGGGAAAGGGGCCTGGGAGAGGGATCCCAGAGAGGGATCTGGGAAAGGAATCCCAGAGAGGGACCCCTGGAAAGGACATCTGGGAGAGGGTCCCTAGCAAAGGGATCCCAGGAAATGGACCCCTGGAAAGGGATCCCAGAGAGGGACCCCGAAAAGGATCCCAGGAAATGGACCCCTGGGAAAGGACACCTGGGAGAGGGATCCCAGAGAGGGATCTGGGAAAGGGATCTGGGAGAAGGACCCCAAAAAAGAGATCCTGGCAAAGAGACCCCCTGGAACAGGACTCCAAAAGGGATCCTGGAGAGGGACCCCAGGAAGCACGCCGGGAAAGGGGATCCCTGCAAAGGGATCCAAGCAAGGACTCCAGGGAAGGGACTCATCTGGGAGCAGCTTCTGGTGCCCAAAGGAGGAGAGGAGCCAGGCTGTGGAAGTCATGAATGGATAAAACAGTTTGGTAACAATGTGATTTGGTAATTAATAAAACAAGCTGATGATGTGATTTGATAAGATAAAGTTGTTTGATAGCTGATAAAACCGTTTGTCAATTGATAAAGGAAACTGATGATGGTATTTGAGGACAGCATGGTTTGGTAACTGATAAAGTGATTTGGTAATTGATAAAACTATTTGATAACTGGGCTTGAAAATTAATAAAACTATTTTAAAATAACACAATTTGATACTTAATATTTGATGATAACATGACTTGATAATTTATAAAACAATTTGATAGTGATAATGATGTGGTTTGATCACTGATAAAACAATTTGACAGCAACAAGACTCGACAACTGATAACACTGATGATAATGTGATTTGGTAGCTGATAAAATGTTTTGATAATAATGTGATTTAATAATCGATAAAACAACTCGATAGTAAGGTGAGTTGATAACTGATAAAGCAACTCAGTAACAACCTGAGCTGATAATTGACAAAGCAATTCAGTATCAAGGCCAGCTGATAATTCATTACCAATCTGATAACAACGTGAGCTCGTAATTAGCTGACAGCTGATAAACCCACTCGCACCACGGCCATTTGACTCGTGTCTCTGAGTGCAGAGACGCCGTTCATCCACAGAAATCCCCAACCTGGGAAAGGGGACGTGCCTGGAGCCTTGGGAAAGAGCAGAGCTGCACTGGGAGAAAGCTGCCACCCCCCGGAAGGGGAAAAGGGAAGAATTACCCATCCTCTGAGCGGGGCCCAGGTGGGAACGCGCGTGCACAGGTCCCGCAGCACCCGGATGACGATGACGCACGACTTCAGCCCGTTGGCCCTGGCCTGGAAGCGGAATCAAACCGGACAGGGTTCACCGAGCGCCCGCCCGCGCCGCCGACGCTCCCTCCAGGTGCTGCTTTGCCGAGGGAAAGCCGGAGCCCGGGCCCGGAGCCGCGACAGCCGAGGCCGGGCCGAAGCCTCGGCCAAGCTCCCAGCCAAGGGGTTGGCCAAGGCCTCGGCCAAGGAGCTGGCCGAGGAGTTGGCCAAGGTCTTAGCTAAGGGCTTAGCCGAGGGGTTGGCCGTGGGGTTGGCCAAGGTCTTAGCTAAGGTGTTGGCCAAGGGGTTGGCCAAGGTCTTAGCCAAGGTCTTGGCCAAGGGGACGTTACTCCTCACGCAGAGCGGCAGCTCCGCGGCTGCTCCGTACAAAGGCTCCTAAGTCACTGCAGCGCCCACGGTCCGGCACCTCCGAGCGGCCGGCGGCCACTTGGAACTCCAACTCCAACAAGAACACTCAGCCCCTTAAAAGAGTTTTTACCAACGCTTCTACTTAAAGATAAATATAAGAACAAAATGCAAACCTGGAACCACTTGGCGTGGCGCAGAGACGCCAAGGCAGCAAGGCATTTCTGCCTGTCCAGAACGTCCGGGGAGTCGGTGACTGAGAGCGTTTCTAGTCGTGGATGGAATAAGAAGACAAGGCACGGTTTGACCAAGGGGCTTCTGTCGGGCCGAGGGGGATGAGGCAGCATCCTAACGGGCAGCTGAGGCTCCCAAAAAATCCTGCTGGGATGCTGGGAGTGGGAGGGAAAGGGCTGCGGCCTCGCCTGGACACTGGGGAAGCTCGACTCCCAGGGAGGGATGGACTGGAATGTGTGCTGGGAGGAGGAGGAGGAGGAGGAAGAGGAGGAGGAGGAGACCGGGCGTGAGGCTCGGTGGAGGGCACAGAAATAAATCCATAAATCCTGGATGGATGGAGAGGCGGCGGCGAGGCCGGCGTGGGGAATTTGAGGGGGTGAGACCCCGGCTCCAGCTGGAGCGCAGGGTGGGGAGCGGGGAAGGGCGAGGCTCGGAGAGGATCCAGGGAACCCTCCGCCCGGAAGGATGGCTGCCCCGGCCCCGGCCCGCGACAGAGAACGTCCTGTTGGTCAAAGGTCCAGCGTCCCTAAAATCGACAAACTAGAAGGCTCGGAGACGAGGTCAGAGATCAACACCAGAGATCAACAATCAAGAGCACAAAGAGGTCCCGGTTTGTGCTGCAGCAAAACTGAGGAAGGGCCTGAAGTCGCCCAAAATTGCTCGAGATCAGGGTTTTAGATAAGGCTAGTGCGGAGCGGGGGAACCGCCGGCCCTACGGAGCCCATCGGAATTGGAGCGCGCAACCAGCAGCCGCTGGAATTCTGATTCCAAAGGGAATTTGGAGAAGCTAACTTTATCCAAAACTCTGCATCGCTTTCCGGAATTCTGAACCTGAGGTGCTGCAAGGGCCACGCGAGGAGCCCCGAGCACCCGGTGTTCTGCTGCAACACACACCGGGGGAACATCCCGGAACATCCCGGTTCATGGACATGCAACTCCTCGCACAAGAAGCCTTCAAGAGGGGTTTTTGGTTTTGGGTTTCTTAAACAAATCTGGTTTCTATTTTCATGTCACTGCACTGACATGGCCGGGGGACAAACCACGAGTAATACAACGAGATGATGAATTAGTGAACTAAAGGCCCAAGAGGAACCAAAAGAAAGGATAAAATAATAATACTAAAAAAAAAAAAAAAAAACAAAAAAACCAAAATAGAGCAAAAATCCCGCGTGAAAGGTGCTCCTCAGCTTCGGAAGCTCGGTCCGGGTAAAGCGCACCCGGGATCTCTCAGCGAGGGTGGCACAAGGAAGGAATTTGGTCAGCATTTGGCCAGGAAGAGCTGCCACGGCTCCGGCTGAAGCTGAAGAGCACTTTCCCGCTCGGCAGCCGCGGGACGCCGGGCGCCGGCCGGCCGTACCTCCGGCCAGCTGCTTCTCCAGCTCCTCCCTGACCACGGGCGACGTCAGGTGGATGGTCAGGCTCAGAGGGGGCTCCTTGGTGTTCTTGATGACGATGGCGGCGTCGCCCACCGACTGGATGATCTCGTACTTGTCCTCGGTGATCGCCTGCAGCGTTGGCGTGGAGATGGGTTGGAGTAAGATGGGTTCCAAAGCCCCTTCCAACCCAAATTGTTCCAGGATTCCATAATCCCAGAGCCCTGGGAATGCTCTGCTGGAGCAGGGAAGGCTCTGGGGAGACCCTGGAGCCCCTTCCAGTGCCTAAAGCGGCTCCAGGAGAGCTGGGGAAGGACACAAGGGATGGAGGGACAGGACAAGAGAGAACGGCTTCACTCTGGAAAAGGGGGGGTTTAGATGGGTTTTGGGAAGGAATCCCTGCCTGTGAGGGCAGGAAGGGGCTGGGATAGAATTCCCAGAGAAGCTGTGACTGCCCCTGGATCCCTGGAAGTGCCCAAGGCCAGGCTGGACAGGGTTTGGGGCCTGTGGAAGGTGTCCCTGCCCACGAAGAGGATGAGCTCCAAAATCCCTTCCGACCCAAACCGTTCCACAATTAACGAGGACAAATTCATTTAGCAATCCCAAAGCGCCTCTGGAAACGGCTTTTCCAAGCCAGAGCAGGGGGACCAGAACCATCCCAAGGGGAATTTCCCCGTCAGCTCCACTCACCGCCAGCTGCACTCCCAGATTTTCGGCGACTTTCTCCAGGAGCTTGGCCGTGGGTTTGTCTTTGCACAGCAGCACCAGCTCCAGGTCCAGGTCCCCCTTCAGCAGGAGGCCTTTGGCCACCAGCCCCACGCGCATCACGCCCCGCAGGGTCCTCGTCAGCTGCTCCGTGGCTTTCTGATCCCTGGGAAAGCACGGGAAGGGGTCACGAGGGTGCAATTCACAGCCTGGTGGTGCCCCACCCAACTGGAATAACAGACCCGTGAGGATCAACCCGGAGCCTTGGTTAACTCCCCTCGAGTCCCCAGCCAGGGAAGACCCCTTTCCCACCAGTATGGGTGGGTTTTTAGGGAGCCTCATCCAACTGGAAGAATAGATCCGTGAGGATCAACCTGGAGCACTTGCCTCATCCCTGCCTTGGTTAATTCCCCAGCCAGGGAAGACACCTTTCCCACCATCACCAGTGGGTTTTTAGGGAGCTAAGTGAATTTTAGGGAGCCCCATCCAACTGGAAGAATAGATCTGTGAGCATCAACCTGGAGCACTTGCCTCATCCCTGCCTTGGTTAATTCCCTAGCCAGGGAAGACACCTTTCCCACCAGCACCAGCGGGTTTTTAGGGAGCTAAGTGAATTTTAGGGAGCCCCATCCAACTGGAAGAATAGATCTGTGAACATCAACCTCGAGCACTCCTCTCAACCCTGCCCTGGTTAATTCCCCAGCCAGGGAAGACACCTTTCCCACCATCAGCAGCGGGTTTTTAGGGAGCTAAGTGAATTTTAGGGCTCTAAAGCAGGACGGTCCCAGCAGCAGCTTCACTCCTCACCCTCCTTCCTTGCTCTCCTCGTCGGCCGCCGTCTCCATGGACTCGGTCTCCGGCTGCTCCCCGCTGACCTTCTCCTGCTCGTCGATCCAGTCAGAGACGGCTTTGAGCGCCCGCTCCGTGTGGGACACCATGTTCTGCACGGCCTCCAGCTCCTCCTGCGTGGGGTACACGGCCGAGTGCTTGGCCATCACGTGCCGGTCGTCGTTCACAAAGATCCGCATCGGGCGCTGCGAGGGCGGCAACGGTTGGGGAACGTTTAGGGAAGTGCCGGGGCACGGATGTTCGCCCCACGCCCGGGAACCCACCCGTCCCTTACCATTTTTGTTTTCTGCCGCCCGCCTGAAGGTTTTGGAGGTGTCTATTTGGATCTGGCCGGCGAGCAGAGCGTGGCAGCAGCGCGGCCTTGCGGGATCTGAAAGCGACAGAGAGCGGGTGAGCCGGGGCAGCCAGAGCCTGGGGCACACACTGGAGCTGGGAGCGGGAACAGCAATTAGACAGATCCCAACTCGTTAGCCAGAGCCCAGCTTTCTGCTCCTCATACCCCCGAGAGCTGCAGACTGACAAGGGAGCAGCACAGAGCATCTAATCCTTATTCCCGTTTATTCCCAAGAGGTTTTCCCATGGAATGGGACTTCTCCAAAGCAGACAGAACTCCTCTTGTTGCCCGATCCGAAGAAAACACAAAACAACCGGAGTTGCTTTATGCGGTGCTTTATGGAGGGCCCGGGAGCCTGAGGACTTTCGTCCAAAGTCAGAGCCCCAAATTCGTGATAGAATCTACAGGGTTTATATACTTTTCTTAACATTATTGCTTCATTCGATTTACGTACATCGCTAATCAATTTTATAGATAAATGAAGATTCATTAGGTACATCATGACATTTGGTAGTTAGCCAAAAGGTACATTCCATAGATAAGATTTAGTACATTTTCTAGATAATACATTCTTTTGATCTACTATGCACCAAACCTGGTATCATGCACTAAAGTTCACTTAAAGTTTACCGGGCCTACTGCAGCCTTAGCATAACTACTGCTACTCATGCTAACTATAGTATCGTTTCACTACTCTGGATATCTATCTATTAACCATAATATGATTTTCAATAATTTTCAACCTTCTGCAACACCCTCTCCACACTGAAGCAGCTGCCCTGGGAAACCCAGGTGGGAACCCAGCCCTCAGAAGTCCTGGAATTCAACAGATTCAGCCCAAGTGACACCAAATTCCTGCCTTTTTGTGGGAGCCGCCCCCAGCTGGGGCAGCGGAGCCTTTTGTTCCCATCTGGTTTTGTTCCAATTTGTTCCGAGCTCACCCGGAGCTGGGGCTCACATTTTTAGGATAAAACCCAGGAAAACTCATTCCCTCCAGCTGCTGGACGGACACACAATTCCATCCAAGGAAACCCCTCCGACTCCAATCCTGCCAGTTCATTCACAGGATGACTTAACAGTGCCATAAATCTGGATTTAATTGTAATTAAGCCCCGACCGGCGCCGGCTGAGCAGGGAGAATCATTCCCAAGGAGCCACATGGCATCTCCTGGTGCCTTCTGCTCTGGGCTGGGCCCTGCAGGCCCCGTTATTTTCCTTAGAATTCCCTCCGTTTCCTTCAGGCTGGATAAGGAAAGGGTTGAAATCCCCCCCGGTTGTTCCTACAGTCACAATCACAACAGCCAGAGAGCTTTGTCCCCATTTTCCCTCTTCTGAGATTTTTGGAGGGAGAAATCTGGGAGCTGATGCTGCAGCACCACCAGACCTGTGTCTCTTGAGGAGAAGAACCACAGACTCAGTTAAACCAGGAGCCCGATCCTGACAAAAACAATTCCTGCCCTTGGAAACGGGACAAACTCTGGAATATCACCTGGTTTCTCTGGAATATCACCTGGTTTCGGCCTCACCCCCTCCTCCACTCCACCCCCGGCAGGAATCCACCAAACTTCCCGCGCTCCCGAGGGAAGGAGCGACTCTCCCGGAGGCGTTTTTGGGAGGACGGAGGGAAAAACAACCAAAGGACGTAAAAGGCTGGAATTTCTGCCCCGAACGTGGGAAAGCGCGACACGGGCGAAGCCAGGCTCGGGCTCAAGGCCGCGTTTTAAGAACGAATTGGTCGCTTTTATCTGAGTTCTGGCACCCGCCCGGGATAGATGAGGGGCCGGAACAGCACGACCCTCCCGGAGCAGCGCAGGAACCGCGGGTCCCAGCGGGAATGCCGGGGCCGGGGGGGCACAAAGCCCTCGGTCCCCGCGGAGAGAAGGGGGTGCTGCATTCCTGCGCCCCTAAACCCTCCAGAAACGGAGCGGCCACGGGTAACGGGGCTGGAGCAGCGGGAACCGTGAGGGAGCAGGGACAGGGGCCGCGGAAAGCTGAGCAGAGGAGAATCCCACTCCTGAGCGGGGAGAAAGGCTAAAATCCCCCCGAAGGGGATGGTCCCACTGCAATTCCCAGCCCGGGATGAGGTGGGATGGGAAGGGAAGAGGGCTTTAAGCCCCTCCAAGGGGGTGATCCCACCTCCTCCATGATGCCCCCCCGAACATCCCACCCAGGGCCGCCTGAGGGGGTCGGCAAGGACCGGCCCGGCCCCCCTCGGACCCCCCACGCCCGTCCCCGCTCCGGGGCAGGGCCGCGGGGCAGAAACGAGGAGGGGGCGCGGGGCCCGGGGGTGAGGAGGGGGCGCGGGGGGTGAGGAGGGGGCGCGGGGGCCGCCGGGCGCTGCCGCCATTTGCAAACGCGGCGCGAACAAAGCGGCGCCGGCCGGCAACGAGCCGAGTCCGGGGCAGCCCCGTGCGACACCCGCGCTGCCCGGGCGGCGGCTCGATCCCTCCCCCGTCCCTCGGGCCGCTGCTGAAGGGGGTCCGTGAGGGGGCCCGGCCGCCCCCCCCACCCTCCCCTCACTCACCGCCGCCATTTTGTCTGCACACAATGGGCAGGGCGGGAGGGAGGGGACACGGGGGGGGCCGGGTCACCACGTCCCGCCGCCCCCCCCGCCTCAACACCCCCCCCCCCCACCGCACCTCACACCGGCTCCTCCCGCCCCAGCGCCGCCCCGGCCCGGCCCGGCTCGGCCCGGCCGGCTCGGCGCGGCTCCCCCCCCGCGCGGCGTGGGCACGGCTCCTACCGGGGCTCTGCCGGCGGTGCCTCGCGGGGGCGGCCCGGCCCGGCCCGGCCGGCGGGGCCCGGGAAGGGCCGGAGCGGGGCCGGAGCGGCCGCGGCGGGGCCGGAGCGGGGCCGGAGCGGGGGCCGGAGCGGCGGCGCCGGGACTGCGGCGGGGGCGGGGCCGCCGCCGGCGGGGGGCGCGCGCGCGCCGGGTGGGGCGGGGCCACGGGGAGCGCGGCCGGCGCGGGCCAATTGGAGGGCGCGGGCGGAGGGTGACGGACAAGGGGCAGAGCAAATCGGAGAAAGCGGAGGGAGGGTGATGGACAGGGGGCGGGGAGGACAGGGGGACGGGTCTGGAGGGCGGGGATAAGCGGCGTGGGGGCGGGCGCGGACCAATGGGGTGGCTCGGCACGAGGCGATGGACAAAGGGAAAGACCAATGGGAGAGGGAGGGTGGTGCAGGAGAGGCGGGGCCCAGAGCGGTGGCGGGAACGGGCCGGGGGGGGCGCGGGCTGAGGGGACGCCGTGAGGGGAGCGATGGCCCGGGAGGATCTCCCTGAGGGGACGTGTCCTCACAAGCCCCTGAAGCACCTGAGCCTAGCCAGGGTTCCACCGGGAACATCCTTCTCTGACAAGGAATGAAAAGGTTTGACCTCAAAGTGCCTTTTTTTGGAGGGGTTTGATGGCAAAATCGCCTTTTTATGAGGGCAACAACCTCAAAATCACCTTATTTGGAAGGGGTTGACCTCAAAACCACCTTATTTGGAGGGGGTTTGGCCTCAAAACCACCTTTTCTGAAGGGGTTTGACCTCAAAAATGCAGATTTTTCAGTGACTTGACCTCAAAACCATTGAATTTTTGAGGGGAACAACCTCAAAAGGCAATCAAAGATGCCCTTTTGGAGGCATTTGACCACAAAAACACCTTCTGCTTTTGATGACCAGGGAAACAACATTAAATAGGTGTCTGAACAAACACTTTTCTCTTTGGAGATCACTCTCTTGGAGATCGTACAGCTCAGGGATTGTTGGAAAATTACTCAGATTCAGCCAAAACTCCCCAAAACCAGTGATGCCCCACTTTGCAATCAGCTGAACAAATGCTGAAATGGCCATTTTGGGGTGAAACGTGGCGGAATTGGTGGCAGCCCTGTGGCGTTAGAGCCCTGCGATGTCACACAACAGAACGAGGTCCAAACAGGCACTTTTTTATTGTTTTATGGTCGCGACGCTGACGGAACCGCGCAGAGACTCCGGAGTGTCACAGCACCCTTAATGCCTCAAAAACACGTGAAAAATGAGCATTTTCCTGTAAAACATCAGCCCTGCAGGTTTAGCATTGTTTAGGATTTGGGGTTGTTTTCTTTGCCCACAGAACAATTGGGTTTGTAGGGACAGAAGCCACATTTCTAGACAAGGGGGGAAAAAAGCGTCATTATTCCTAAATTCCGTCATTTAATGCCTTGAACACGGAGCTTTGCCCGGAAGCAGGAACCCAGCTTGGAGTGAAGCTTTTCTGGACACCAAATTCCCCCAGACAGCTGCCCTCGCTCTGAGTTTTCAAAAAAAAAACTCCCCCTGATTTACAGGAATATTTCCCTCACTGCTCCCATCACCTCTAAAAAGCCACTTGGGTTTATTGGGAATAAAAATCCTTAATTCTCCTCAAATCCTGTGCTGCTGGGAGGCAGCCGAGCCAGCCCGGCTTCCCCAGGAACATATTTTCCCAAATTTCTTCTTTCCTTCACCAATTTTCCTTCCAGCCTTCCAAATTCCTGCTGGTTTTTGCCTTTTCAAGCAAATAAACCCAGTTCCTGCCACTCCTCAGCTGCTTCCCACAGGGTTCCCACACCCAAAGGGTCAGGATTTAGGAGGAAAACAGCTGAAAATCGAGGAGTGACGGAGAATTCGCCCCCAACACAAACATTCTGAGCAGAAATAAAACCAAATCCACCCTGAAACCTGCACAGGGAGGGGAAAAAAACTGAATTAATCCAGAACGAGCATCAGGAGCTGCAGGACACGTGCTGGAATGGCTGTAAGTGGAACAAGGTCTGGTGATTATTCCCTGAATTATTCCCACTCGTCCCAAACAGGGAGGATTTGCCTCTTTTTAGCTTCATTTGATCTCTTCTGTTGAGCTTTACTGTTACATTTTTAGCTTTGTTTTTACCTTTCCCTTCATTTTTCTGTCTTTCCCTTCACCCCTCTAATTTTACATTTTCCCTCATTTTTTGGCTCCAATTTTCCCTTCCACTCCTCTGCCCACTGATCAGCTGCAGTAAAAAACAAGGGGGAAAAGGGAAAATTTAGGGAATTTAAAAAAAAAATAATTAGAGAAATTAGAGTGTTTGATTCTAGCTAGGGAAGCTCTGCCCGGCAGCGTCAGAGAAACTAAAACGTGCCCCCAAAAATTCACTGGAAAAGCTCCAAATAACCATAACTGAAAACATCCTGGAAAAGCAAAATATACAAAAGCCCCCAAAGGATTGGATAATTCCATAGAAACGTCCCCTGGACGATACAAAACCTGAAGGTGGCAGGGAATTGGGATAAAAAGAAGCCAAAGGGATCCCTCAGCAGCAATTCCTGGAGCCAGGTGAGCACTGGAGGGGGGAATTGTCCCCCAAAGTCTCGGAGCATTTCTTTAAATCCTTTTTTTAACAAATGAGCCCCCAAAAAAGCCCAATTGCTGGTGGTGGCTCTGCTCGCGTGGCCTGAGGGTTAATTCTGTTACATTTTAGGTTTGAGTTAATTACATTTTAGAGTTAATTGACCCCTTTTCCACACCAAAAAAAAAAATCCCTTTTCCCCCCTCCTGGCTTTGCTGAAATCACCTGGAATGACACCAAAACCCCCCCAGGTCCATCCACACCCCCTCCCCATGCCCTGGTGGGGGGGGTCCCAAATCCCCTTATGCGGGTGAAGCGTTTGGGAAGCTGGGGAAGGGTTTGCCCTAAAGTGACAAATTTGGGGGACCAGATGCACGTTTTGGGGAGGAATCTGTGGAAGCTGCCGGTCCTCAAGAGCTGCAAGAGCTGGGCAGAGCCTCAAGCCCCAATTTCTGCCCCCTCGTTCCCCTCCACCTTCACCCTTTGCAGTGGCCACAAAAGCAATAATTAGCTTATTCCTAAAATAATTAATTAATCAGGGCCCAGAACGGGGCCCCGGGGTGTCGACAAAGGGCAGCGAAGGATGGGAAGTGATTCCAGCCCGTCCCAGCTCTCTGGGCAGGAATGCACAACTGCAATTCAATATTGAGGGGGGCCACAAGGAAAACACCCCACGAGGAGCTGCCTGAACCTCCCAGCTCGTTCCACCTCCGTGCCCTGATCCCCCCGGGCGGGTTTACTGGGACCAAAACAGGATCAAACACAATTGAACTCGCTCTGGAGTCGCTGAACCCCCGGAAATTGGGATTTTACCCCAGGAGTGGCACTGGCACAGGGCCCTGCGTCTCGTTAGTGGCGACAAGCATCGTCATCGTTACCAGCGCAAGGATTTAAGGCCGAGTCATCGAAAATCTGCGTTTTACCCACCCACCCACGCTGCCAGGGGTGGTCCAAGGTCCACGGAGGCGAATTCCGCGCGGGACGGGCGGCGCTACGCGTCGGGCTGGCCCTTGTTGGTCTTCTTGAGCAGCTTCCTCAGGTCCTGGGACATGAAGTAGGGCTTTTCCGCCGAGCCGTCGTTGCGCTCCAGGTCTTCCACTGCAAAGAGAAATCCCCGGCCCCGCGGCGGGGGCAGGCGTGGGGTTGGTGTGGTGGAGGCTCCTGGGATCCTCTGAACGACGATTCCCAGGTTAAACAACGACTCTGGGCTCATCCTGAACGGGGTTTTTCTCTCTCTGACACAGCAAATCTGGGAACGGCCCGCAGAGGTTGAGAAGAGAGAGGAAATTTGGGTGTTTTGTTTCTCAGGGGGGAAGAGTTGAACAGAGACAAGGGCAGGAAGGACCCCTTAGCTCGTCCCAGCAGCTCTGGAGCCAACGCAAAGCGATTCCCAGCGTGCCAACGAGGTTGGAAAATCCCAGCCGTGGAAAAACAACACCCCAAAACCAAACAAAGCCACAAAGCTCCGGGCTCACAAAGCCCAGGGGGTGTTTTGAGAGCGATTTGGATCCTTCTGGGATGGAAACGGGAGCACCAACACCAGGGCTTTGTCCTGGGAGGGTCTGGCTGGGAGCTGTGGCTGAGGCTGAGCCACAAGAGCTGGTTTTTTATACATCTTGATCATTTCTGGGCTTTCTGGAGGACAAATCCCGACTCCCCCCATGCCTGGAGTGAAACCTCCAAGTCCCAGCAGCCAGCAAGTCCCAGTGGCCACCGGTGACAGCTCCTGCGACGGCTGGGACAGGGCACAGGGACAAGCTGGGCTAAAGCAGCAAAGCTCTGCAACCTCACCCGGAATCCTTCAAAATTCTGTGGTTTGCATAGAGACAGGGGGAGGGAAAAGGGTGAGAAAATTGCCAAGAAAGGGGCGAGGAAAGGGCAAAGGAAGTGTCACTGCTCTTGGCTGAAGCAGACGCAGAGGAAACGCCCAGAGCCCAGTCTGGGGTGGCGGAACCCACTGGGCCCAGCCCACCAAGCCCAGTCCCTCCGTGCCGGACCCCTGGTGCCAGGCCTCCCTCGGGAGCAAGGATCTCTGCCTCAACACCACGGTGATCTCCAGGCACCGCCCGGCTCCGGGCTGGGTTCTCTCGACGCAGGAACGTGGATTTTTGGGCAGGAAGGCAGATTGGACAGCGCTGAGGGTCGGCACCCGCCACCCTCGAGGGGCTTCCAGGGGACACCGCGGGAGTCGCTGCTGGGGTCAGGGGGCCGGGAGGGTCCCGTGGCAGCCTAGCCTTGGCTATCGGCGCTTTTGGAAGGTTCTAGGTGCCCCTTCAGCAGGATCTCGCTGAGCTCGGGGGACATGTAGTAAGGCCTCTCCGGAGATCCATCGTTTCTCTCCAGATCTTCACCTTTTCCAGCCCCGGGAAGAAGCGGCCGTGAAGGGGGAAGAGCGAAAAGCGGTGGAGGAGCCAGGGAGAGACAGGGCGGAGGTGGAGGATGGAGAACGTGTGGCCAGAGACACGGGAGGGGTGGAAAAGAAGGGAAATAGGGAGGAGAAAAAGGGAAATCGAGGTTAGCTGTAGTTAATTCCACCGAGCCCAAAGCACCAAAGCAGAGGGAGAGACGCAGGAGCCCACGGACAGGCTGGGGGTCTCTGCTGGAGCAGGTGAGAACGCAGGTGAGGAGTCAGGAGAGGAAAAAGCAGGAGAAAACCACACAGAGGGACCCCGGGATTGGGAGCAAAGCCCCAAACTGGACGCTCTGGGGGTGAGCCTGATGGGAGAGGGGGATTTTGCTGATACTCACAGAAGCAGAGGAAGAGGGTGTCCACGCACATGCCGTAGACGCTGAAGAACCCGTGGGCAATGAGGTAGGAGCCCACGATCACCGTCTGGAAGACACACCACACGCTGATGCCGCAGAGAGCCCGGAATCCCCCCCAGGAGCGGCAGCAGGAGGAGGAGGAAAGTGCTGAATCCCACATTCCCCAGAGCAAGGAGGAGAAGGGAACAGGGCAGGACTGTTTGGAGCAGCCCGAGTGGGGACAAAAGGCCTCAGCCACCACTGGACGGAGGCCAAAGTGGGCAGCGCAGGCGGGCGCGGCGCCAACAGCGACCGACAAAGGGCTCATTGCACCAGAGACCGGGAAAACACCTCCAACAAAGGAGCTCCTTGAGGCACCGGCTGTGCGGAGGGCTTGGTGTGGGGCATCGCTGTCCCCTCCTTCTGGAGTCACCCCGGAGAGAAAGGGCAGCTCACCAGAATCGGGACCCAGTAGTAATTCAGCGACGGCGCCGTGTCCTGGACCAGCTTTATCCGCTGGGTGAAGAAGAAGAAGGCGAGGATTCCTGGGAAAGCAAGGGATGGACAAGGGTGGGCAAGATGGAAAGGAGCAGCTCCACAGGAGGGGCGATTTGAGAGGAGCACAACCGGTGAGAGCAGCTGGATGCCTAGAGGAGAAACTTCCAGAACCCAGCACTCACCCACACTTCCCACGATGAGGAGCTTGCCGAGGAAGAAGAGGAAATCCGTGACTTTATCTAACACGGCCACCCTGGAGACAAGAGAGGGATGAGCCTCTGCGCCTGCTCCCCACTCCGAGCTCCCACAGGAGCGGCCAAGGCACGAATGGCAAACGGTGTGGGGTGACTCCCTCGGGATCTCACCTGATGATGTTCCTCATCAGCAGGAAGAACGCGTTCCGGGCCGAGGTGCAGAAGTTGGTGCCGTAGATGGCGATCTGGGGCGGAAAAAACGGCGCAGAGGAGAGAGAGAAACGGGGCTGCACTGAGTCCACCACCCAGGGCAGGGTGCAAATCCCACCCTGGAAGGGCTTTCTCATCCACTGCCGGCTCAGGCATCACAGAGACCCAGAGCTGAATACCCCCACCCGCAGAAGGTCCTCCCCAAAGCCAACGGGACGTGGCTGAGGTCAGGATTTTTCAGCCAACAAGCTGAAAATGTCACAAAGTTCCATTTTCCCACAGCATTGGGAGACGCAACTCCCAGGGAAATCTCCGAGCTGCCCCCGTGGCAGCCCCAGCCCTTGGAGGGCACTGCTTTTGGGCGACTCTCACCATGATGTAGGCATTCCTGTTGAGGAACTTGATGAATTTCTCCAGGCACCAGAAACAGCACTTGAGGCAGCTCAGGAGGAACTTGGCAAACTTGTTCTCGGCGGCTGGAGGGCGCAGGGAGAGGGGTCAGCACCAGAGCCAGAGGGCTCGGATCTCCCAGCAGCCACTCTAAGGCCCCTGGTGAGACCTTGGGGCCACAGTTCCCCCAGCCCAGCCCTGTTCTCAGCCCCCTGGGCACCCGGTGAGGCCCAGACCACTCTTCCCACGCCCCCACTCGCTGTTGACGTTCCCCAGTGAACGTCTGCATGGCACAGAATTAACTCCCTGGCACCGGGGCGGGCTGGGTGAGCCCCTTGGCTCCTGCCCCAGCAAACACCTCACAGCACCACGGAACGGTCTGGGGTTGGAAGGGACCTTGCAGCTCCTCCCATCCCACCCCCACCACAGGCCAGCGCCGCTCCTCTCCCCACTCCCAGCCCTGGTACCTTTCAGCCGGTGGTCCAGGTACTCCAGGATGACCCTGATGACCTGGACGATGGCCAGCACCAGCGAGCCGAAGGCCAGCGAGCCGGTGTGGTACCTAGGGATGGACCAGCCCGGTTACAAAGGCACAACCTTGCAGACAGAGCTCCCGGCCACCCCGGCGGGGACAGACGGACGCACCGGAGCGCGCGGCCGAAGGCGGAGAAGAGCGGGAAGGCCGGCATGTCGTCGGGCTTCTTGAAGGCCCAGTAGTAGGAGGCGAAGGCGCCCGCCAGCGTCACCTGGCCCAGCGCGATGACGAAGTTGGCGAGCCAGAAGAACATGAAGACGTTGAAGAACTGCAGCACGATGAGGTACTTGTGGTAGGCGGTCTCGCCGCCGTAGAAGGCGAAGAGGCACTGGGCATCGGGGCACAGCTTGGTGACGTTGCTGGTGTTGAAGGTCTGGAGAGGACACGGGACACTGCTGGTCACGACCCAGAGTGACCCCTGCGGTCTCGTCTCTGACACGTTCTGAGTTTCCTGAGGAGCTCACCTCGGGCCTGCAGGTCTGCCCAGAGAACGGGCACGCGGACTCGTTGAACACCTTGTAAACAGCCTCGTTGGAGGTGGACAGGAAGCTGCGGGTCGCCGTTAAGGAAAGGCCGTTTTCCAAACCCAACCCCAAATCCAAACCAGGCTCCTCTTTGCCCTCCCCAAGCTCCTGCTGCTGCTCTTCCACCCCAGGGTTGGTTTTGGGTCAAACCTCAGAGATTTAAGGTGGATGCGCCATCAGATCCTGCTCCGTGCTTGGGGAGACACCGGACTCGTGGGAACGGGGATGCAGGGAACAGGAAGAGGATGAGGAAGAGGGTGAGGAAGAGGAAAGGATACACGGCAGTGCTGGCCCAGTAGGCGATGCAGAGGCACAGCAAGAAGAAGGTGCACAAGGGGAACAGCAGCGACGACATGACGTGACCGACGGCCCTGTTAAAGATGGTTAAACCCAGTTAAACCCCAGTTAAACCCAGGAGCCGTGGCTGCCAGCAGCCCTGGGGACAGGGACAGCCAGACCTGCTGGCCTCCTTGATGAGCGCGATGGCGATGAGGATCCTCTTGCGCAGGAAGATGAGCAGCAGGACGATCACCAGCTCCAGCACGCACAGGATGATCACTGCCGGGGCGAGGGCGCGTCAGGGCCGCCTGCACCTTCCCCCGCGGCACCGACATCTCCTCCGGGAACACCCAGCAAAGCCCCTCCTTCTCATGGGAGCAGCCCAAAAACCCGCTGTGACCCCCCTTCCCAAGCCCTTTGGGGTCCCAATCCCCAATTCCCGGGCGCTTACGGAACGCCAGCCAGGTCTGCCGCAGGTGCAGGTAGACACGGAGGTCGGTCTGGAAGCCCAGGTCCGTCAGGGACACGTCCGACCCCGCTTCTCCTTTCAGCTTGGCGTATTCCATGTAGCAGTGGAAGATCCCTGCGTCGAAAAGCAGAAATTTGTCCTTTTTTGCACGGGAGAGGCAGAGCCGGACGCCAGCCATGGGGGAAACACCCGCCAGGATGCGGCGTGTGAAATCCTGCAGGGCAAATCCCGCTGGGAACAGGGAAAGGAGGACGGGGAAAAGCCAGGGGGGAGGCTCCCAGCCCCCCGCTCACCGTATCCCAGCACCAGGATCACCATCACGATCATCACCCACACCATGATCCCGGCCAGGAAGCGCAGCAGGACGATGAAGATGAGGCTGGCCACCATGGCGATGACGAGGCCTCTGCGGGAGGAAGGCAGCCGCGTGAATGGGGACACTGGGATGGGGACACTGGGCCCCGGCAGAGCGCCCCAGCGTCCCCCCGACGTGAGAACCACGGGAGGAACGTCGCCGCGCGCGCTTTGCTCCACGGAAACCGCGGGAAAGCCGGGGGAACCGCAAAATACGGGAAAGGGCTGAGTTTTGCCCCGTGCTCACATGATGATCCAGTACCAGGACACCGTGTAGTCCTCGAAGATCTTCATGGCCAGCTGCCGCGTCTCCAGCACCACGTTGGCTTTCCTGCAAGGAAACGCCGATGGAGGGGGAGCCGGGGGGACCCCAAAACCACGAAAACTCGACAATTCTGCACAGCAAATCCCCCGCTGTGCAGGGGACCCTGGATTTTGGGGACCCTGGACTTGGAGACCTTGGATTTTGGGACCCTGGATTTGGGGACCCTGGACTTGGAGACCTTGGATTTTGGGGACCCTGGATTTTGGGGACCCTGGACTTGGAGACCCTGGACTTGGGGACCTTGGATTTTGGGACCCTGGATTTGGGGACCCTGGGCTTGGGGACCCTGGATTTTGGGACCTTGGATTTTGGGACCCTGGATTTTGGGGACCCTGGACTTGGAGACCCTGGACTTGGGGACCTTGGATTTTGGGACCCTGGATTTGGGGACCCTGGGCTTGGGGACCCTGGATTTTGGGACCCTGGATTTTGGGGACCCTGGACTTGGGGACCTTGGATTTTGGGACCCTGGATTTTGGGGACCCTGGACTTGGAGACCCTGGATTTTGGGGACCCTGGATTTGAGGGACCCTGGGCTTGGGGACCCTGGATTTTGGGGACCCTGGATTTTGGGACCCTGGATTTTGGGGACCCTGGATTTGGGGACCCTGGACTTGGGGACCCTGGACTTGGGGATACCAGATTTGGAGACCCTGGACTTGGGGACCCCGGATTTTGGGGACCCTGGGCTTGGGGACCCTGGATTTTGGGGACCCCGGATTTTGGGACCCTGGATTTTGGGGACCCTGGATTTTGGGGACCCTGGGCTTGGGGACCCTGGATTTTGAGACCCTGGATTTTGGGAACCCTGGACTTGGGGACCCTGGATTTTGAGACCCTGGATTTTGGGGACCCTGGATTTTGGGGACCCTGGACTTGGGGACCCTGGACTTGGGGACCCTGGATTTGGGGACCCTGGACTTGGGGACCCTGGATTTGGGGACCCTGGATTTTGGGGACCCTGGATTTTGGGGACCCTGGGCTTGGGGACCCTGGGCTTGGGGACCCGTCCGCACTGCGCCTCCTTTGCTGCTCCTGTTCCCACCGCGGGGTTTTGGTGCAGCATTTCTGGCAAACGCCTCAAACAGGCGAAGCGGCACTAACGAAGCGGCTCCTAACGAGGCGCCCGGGACTCACTTGGCCCCTTCCAGCAGCTCGGTGACGTTCCTGTGGTTCCCCCAGCCGTCCTCGTAGGTTGTCTTGTTGCCCACCATGATGACGCCCTTCTTGGCCTGGATGGCTGGGAAGCATCTCCGTGCCACTGGTGGGACAGAGGGGGTGTCTCAGCTGGGAAAACCCCCAGAAGGACCCCCAGAACCCCCAAACAGCCCCCGAGAAACCCCAGCGAGTCGCTAACGAGCTCATCGCTAATTACGGACGTACGTGGGGTGCTGGGAATGAGCATGGCCGGACACTCCTTGTCCTTCAGCACCATGAGGGGAGGCTGTGAGGGGACAGCGAGCCAGACGTCAGCACGTGGGGCAGGAATCCCCCCAGAGCGCGGGAACCCCCCGGCCCCGAGCCCACCTTCTGCGCGCCCTTGTACTCGGCGGAGCAGAAATCCCGGTAGTACTCCAGCGCCGCGGGGCTCCCGGCGGCCGTCAGGTACGTCAGGTACCGGTCTGGGCACTTGCTGACGCAGATCTGCGGGGCAGGGGGACACGGGGAGGGGGCTGCAGGTTCCCCGGGCAATCCCCGGGGGTCCCCAGGGGGCCGGGCCGTACCTGCGTGGTCGGGCACTGGAACTCCAGCAGCACCAGCGGGCTGGCGCACTTGACGATGTCGAAGTAAAAAAGGAAAGGTTTTTTCCTGCAAAACAAACCGAAAACCGCCCAGGTTTGGGGAAACCCCCGCCACGCTCCCCGCCGAGGAACCGGGGGTCTCTCCGCGCGCGGGCACTCACTCGTTGGGGGTCCCCTGCTGCCCGCAGAACTGCCCGCGGCTGTCCGTGGGGTGGATCACCTTGCGGGGGTCCCCGTGGGTCCAGGCTGGGGGGCACAGGACCATGAGGCCGTGGTCACCCCCCCCTGCAGCCCCCAGACCCCCCAGACCCCCAGGACGTACCCACGACGCCGACCACGACGTAGCCCACGATGGCCACCACCAGCAGGACGCAGCAGATGATGTCAGTGCAGCCCCTGCAGCGGGGACAGCAGGGAGGGGACACTGGGTTGGGGACACTGGGGACACTGGGGACACTGGGGACACTGGGATTGGGGACACTGGGAATGGGGACACTGGGATGGGGACACTGGGATGGGGACACTGGGGACACTGGGGACACTGGGATGGGGACAGTGGGATGGGGACAATGGGAATGGGGACACTGGGATGGGGACAGCCAGGGAGGGGACACTGGGATGGGGACACTGGGATGGGGACACTGGGATGGGGACACTGGACTGGGGACACTGGGATGGGGACACTGGGATGGGGACACTGGGAATGGGGACACCGGGAATGGGGACACCGGGAATGGGGACACTGGGGACACTGGGGATGGGGACACTGGGATGGGGACACTGGGATGGGGACACTGGGATGGGGACACTGGGGACACTGGGGATGGGGACACTGGGATGGGGACAATGGAGATGGGGACACTGGGAATGGGGACACTGGGAATAGGGACACTGGGATGGGGACACCAGGGAGGGGACACTGGGATGGGGACACTGGGGACACTGGGATGGGGACACTGGGAATGGGGACACCGGGGATGGGGACACTGGGAATGGGGACACTGGGATGGGGACACCGGGACTGGGGACACTGGGATGGGGACACTGGGATGGGGACACTGGGGACACTGGGGATGGGGACACTGGGATGGGGACACTGGGATGGGGACACTGGGAATGGGGACACTGGGATGGGGACAATGGGATGGGGACACTGGGATGGGGACACTGGGAATGGGGACAGCCAGGGAGGGGACACTGGGATGGGGACAATGGGATGGGGACACTGGGATGGGGACACCAGGGAGGGGACACTGGGATGGGGACACTGGGATGGGGACACTGGGATTGGGGGACACTGGGATGGGGACAATGGGATGGGGACAATGGGGATGGGGACACTGGGATGGGGACACTGGGATGGGGACACCAGGGAGGGGACACTGGGATGGGGACACTGGGATGGGGACACTGGGAATGGGGACACTGGGGATGGGGACACTGGGATGGGGACACTGGGTTGGGGAAACTGGGTTGGGGACACTGGGATGGGGACACTGGGGATGGGGACACTGGGGATGGGGACACGGATGGGGACACTGGACTGGGGACACTGGGATGGGGACACTGGGAATGGGGACACTGGGATGGGGACAGTGGGAATGGGGACACTGGGGATGGGGACACTGGGGATGGGGACAATGGGACTGGGGACACTGGGGATGGGGACACTGGGGATGGGGACATGGATGGGGACACTGGACTGGGGACACTGGGATGGGGACACTGGGATGGGGACACTGGGATGGGGACACTGGGAATGGGGACACTGGGATGGGGACAGTGGGAATGGGGACAATGGGATGGGGACACCAGGAATTGGGGACCCTGGATTTTGGGGACCCTGGATTTGGGGACCCTGGATTTGGAGACCCTGGATTTGGGGACCCTCGATTTGGGGACCCTGGGCTTGGGGACCCTGGATTTTGGGGACCCTGGGCTTGGGGACCCTGGATTTTGGGGACCCTGGATTTGGGGATACCAGATTTGGAGACCCTGGATTTTGGGGACCCTGGACTTGGGGACCCTGGACTTGGGGACCCTGGATTTTGGGGACCCTGGATTTTGGGGACCCTGGGCTTGGGGACCCTGGATTTTGGGGACCCTGGGTTTGGGGACCCTGGATTTTGGGGACCCTGGATTTTCGGGACCCTGGATTTTGGGGACCCTGGATTTTCAGGACCCTGGATTTTGGGGACCCTGGATTTTGGGACCCTTTGGGACCCTGTGGTGCTCTCCTGACCTGTCATAGATGGGCCCTTTGAACGTCGGGTCATATTTCTGCGGCGTTCCTGCGGGGAGGAAGAGGAACGGCCATGAGGAATGGCTGGGGCGGGAGGAAGGCTCTCCTCCTCCTCCTCACCCCGCAGCAAAGGAGCCAAACGCTCCCTCAAACCCCCTCGGGATAAGCAGGGTCAGGCAAACAAACAACGACTCTGTGTGTGCGAACTCATTTCCACAGGTGGCTCTGCCCGAAACGGCCCCGGGCTGCCGCAAGAAGGGACCCGGAATCCCTCGGAAACACCAAAACCACCGAATCCCACCGAAGCGGCCGGGGGCAGAGCGGGCCCGGGGGTCCCCGGGGGTCCCGCCGAGCCCCGGGGCAGCCCCGGCCCCGCCGCCCGGCGCCGCCGCCGCCGCTCCGCTTTATTTTTAGGGTGGGATCGGAGCCAGCGTGGGAGCGGCGCGGGGCGGGGGGGCGCGGATTTGGGGCGGATTTTGGGGCGGATTTTGGGGGCTCGCAGCAGCCCCGAGACACGGAGGTGTGGTTTTTTGGGGGGGTCGCCCCCAATAAACATTTCTCGTGCCGAGAGCGCGTTTGCTTCGGGATATTTTGGGGGTGTGGGGGGGATCTCCCCTCTCAAACCTCCCCGAGCAGCGGCGCGGGGGGGGTCAGAACCAGAACCCGGCCGCGATCCCGGGACGGCCCCCGGCGCCGCGGTGACGCCCCAGAACCGCCGGAGCCGGTTTGTCCCGGTCTGTCCCGGTCTGTCCCGGCTCCGAGCGCGGCCGTCGGGCCGGTTCTGCGGCCGCCGGGCAGGGCGGCCCCAAAGCCGCGGCCCCGAACCCCCCCGAACCGAGCCCAGCCCCCCAAAACCGCGGCCCCCCCCTCCGTGCGGGGCGCGGCCGCTTTTGCTTTCGCTTTGCTTCGCCTTCCCCAGCCCCGTTTTCCGCCCATTTCGGGTTTGTTTCCGCCTTTCCCCGCGGCCCTTTGACTCCTTCCGCGCCGGACCGAGCGCAGGGAACCCCCAAAGGCGCCCCCGAACCGCGGCCGAGCCCCAAAAAACGCCCCCGGGACCCCCGCACGGAGCCCCCCGACCCGCCGGGACCCCCGCACGGAGCCCCCCGAGCCCGGGCGAGCCCCCCCGAGCCTCCCCCGGGCCCCGGCCGCGCTCCCGGACCCCCAGAGGCGCCCCCGAGCCCCCGGGTACCGTGTTTGCCGTAGTAGTTGTCCCCGTGTCCCCCCCATCCCGGCGAGCGCCCCGAGCACCCCGCCGCCGCTCCCGTTCCCGTTCCCGTCCGTGCCGGGCCGGGCTGGGCCGGGCTGGGCTGGGCTGGGCTGAGGCGACCCCGCCTCCGTCACGGCCGCCCCAAAATCCGCCCTCCGGGGCACGAACGGGGCCCAAACCCCGCCCCGGAGAGCGCGGGGGCACCGGGGAGCGGGGGGAGCGGGGCACCGGCACAGGGGGGCAACCGGGGGGGAACGGGCACCGGCACCGGGGGGCACTGGGGAGAGCGGGGGGGAACGGGCACCGGCACCGGGGGGCACCGGGGGAGAGCGGGGGGAAACGGGCACCGGCACCGGGGGGGCAACCGGGTGGGAACGGGCTGTGGCACCGGGGGGCACCGGGGAGAGCGGGGGGAACGGGCACCGGGGGCACCGGGGAGAACGGGCACCGGCACCGGGGGCTCCTCTGAGAACCGAGTCCTGCACCGGGGGGCACCGGCTCCGGCACCGGGGGGCACCGGGAGAACCGGGGGGCACCGGCTCCGTCCCCGAGTGCAACGGGGAGAACAGGCTGTGGCACCGGAGGGAGCTCCGGTCCGGCGGTCACCGCCGAGTTCCGGCACCGGGGAGAAGCCGGGGAGCTCCGGTACCGGTACCGGGAAGCCCCGGGGGCGAACCCGGTGCAGAGGTTGGGAGCGGGCGGGCAATGTCCGCTCGGTGCCGGGCAAGGGGCCGGCGGGCGGCGCCGGCTCCGTCCCCGCCCCGGTTCCGTTCGGGGTGAATAAATCACCGGCGGCGGGATCCCGGCGCCCATAGGCGCCGGTGATGTCATGGGCTGCGGGGGCCCCCCCGCGCACGGCGAACAAAGGCCGGCCCGGGGAGCCCCCGCCCGCCGGTAACGGGGGAACGGGCCCGGGGCCGCGGGGAGGGTCCCGGGGCCGCCTCCGCGTCCCTCCCTCGCACCCCCGGGACCTGCCGGGACCCCCGAAACAGCCCCCAAACCGGGCGGGGGCCCCCCCAACCCTGCCGCCTCCTCGGGGGTCCCCGGGGCTGGACGGGGGGTCCCCAAACGCGGGGGTCCCCAGTGCGGGGGTCCCCAATGCGGGGGTCCCCAAACGCGGGGGTCCCCAAAGGCGGGGGTCCCAAACGCGGGGGTTCCAAACGCGGGGGGTCCCCAATGCGGGGGTCCCCAAACGCGGGGGTCCCCAATGCGGGGTCCCAAACGCGGGGGTCCCAAATGCGGGGGTCCCCAATGCGGGGGGTCCCAAATGCGGGGGTCCCCAATGCGGGGGTTCCAAACGCGGGGGTCCCCAAACGCGGGGGGTCCCAAACGCGGGGGTCCCCAAACGCGGGGGGGTCCCAATGCGGGGGTTCCAAACGCGGGGGGTCCCAAACGCGGGGGGTCCCAACACGGGGGGGTCCCAAACGCGGGGGTCCCAAACGCGGGGGTCCCAAACGCGGGGGTCCCAAACACGGGGGGTCCCAAACGCGGGGGTCCCAAACGCGGGGGTCCCCAGTGCGGGGGTCCCAAATGCGGGGGTCCCAAACGCGGGGGGTCCCAAACGCGGGGGTCCCAAACGCGGGGGTCCCCAATGCGGGGGTTCCAAACGCGGGGGTCCCCAAACGCGGGGGTCCCAAACGCGGGGGTCCCAAATGCGGGGGGTCCCTCAACCCGCGTGTCCTCAGACTTGGGGCGTCCTCAAACCCCCAGAACCAGGGGGATCCCCAAGCCTGAAGGGTCTAAACCCCGAAAGGGTCCCCAAATCTGGGGCTCCCCACGCCCGTGGGACCCGAGCGGCTCCGAGCCGGGGGTCTCCAAAACCCTGAGGGTGCCCAAAATCGGGATTTCCCAGAGCCGGGGGGTCCCAAGCCCGGGGGGTCCCAAGCCCGGGGGTCCCAACCCCGGGGGTCCCAACCCGGGGGTTCGGGGAGCCCCGGGCGGGCCGGGGGGATGCTCGGTACCGAAATCGCCGTTCGGGGATGCCCCGGGGGATGCTCGGTACCGAAATCGCCGTTCGGGGATGCCCCGGGGGGATGCTCGGTACCGAAATCGCCGTTCGGGGGAGCCCCGGGGGGGTGCTCGGTACCGTAATCGCCGTTCGGGGCAGCCCCGGGGGGATGCTCGGTACCGTAATCGCCGTTCGGGGATGCCGGGAGGGGCGGGGGATGCTCGGTACCGAAATCGCCGTTCGGGGGAGCCCCGGGGGGATGCTCGGTACCGAAATCGCCGTTCGGGGCAGCCCCGGGGGGATGCTCGGTACCGTAATCGCCGTTCGGGGGAGCCCCGGGGGATGCTCGGTACCGAAATCGCCGTTCGGGGGAGCCCCGGGGGGATGCTCGGTACCGAAATCGCCGTTCGGGGATGCCCGGGCTGGGCGGGGGATGCTCGGTACCGAAATCGCCGTTCGGGGGAGCCCCGGGGGGATGCTCGGTACCGAAATCGCCGTTCGGGGATGCCCGGGGAGGGGCGGGGGATGCTCGGTACCGTAATCGCCGTTCGGGTCCCTCCTGCCCGCGGGGCCGCTCCATGGCGGCGGCGGCGGCGGCGGCGGCGGCTCTGGGCGGCTCCCCCCGGTCCCCCCGGTGCCCCCCGGTGCCCCCGGTCCCCCCGGGCTGTGGCTGCGGGCGGGGCGGCCCCGGGCCCGGCCCTCAGCACCGATCCGCCCTCGGGGCCGGGCCGGGGCCGCCCCGCCCCGCCCGGGGCTCGGCGGGACCGGAGGATGCGGGGGGGGGGGGGTCTGGGGGTGCGGGGACCCCCCCGAGGGGGATCCGGGGTCTGGGGGCTCGGGGGCCACGCGGAGTGCGGGATGTTGGGGGACAGAGACCCCCGGGGGGGTCTGGGGGTGCGGGGGACCCCCCCAGAGGGGCTCGGGGGGCACCTTTGGGGTTCAGGGACCCTCCCCGGGGGGGCTCCGGGGGTCTGGGGGGGTGCAGCGACCACCCAGAGTGGGGGAATCTGATGGTCGGGGGGGGTGTGGAGACCCCCGGAGGGGTCTGGGGGTGCGGGGGACCCCCCCCAGAGGGGGAGATGCGGGGTTCAGGGACCCTTCCCGGGGGGCTCCGGGGGTCTGGGGGTGCAGCGACCACCCAGAGTGGGGAATCTGATGGTTTGGGGGGGGTGGAGACCCCCGGGGGGGTCTGGGGGGGTGCGGGGACCCCCCCAGAGGGGCTCGGGGGCACCTTTGGGGGTTCAGGGACCCCCCTTGTGGGGGCTCCGGGGGTCTGGGGGTGCGGGGGACCACCCAGAGTGAGGAATCTGATGGTTGGGGGGTGTGGAGACCCCTCATGGGGGGCCACAGGGGGCCCGGGGCTGCAGCGACCCCCAGGGTGGGGAATACAAGAGCCAGGGACCCCCCCAGAGGGAGAATTTGGGGGTGCAGAGACCCCTCCCCAGGGTGGGGCACATCCAGGGGTCCCAACCCCCCCCCCCCCATTTGAAACCGGGGTCCCACCCGCGCCCCCACCCCGAAACTGCGGGGTCGGGCCGGAGGCGCCCGAAGCCCCCGAGGAGCGGCCGAGCCCGGGGGTCCCCCCAGGTGAGACCCCGGCCCGCGGGGGGGGGCAGCGGGGCCGGGCCGTCCCCTTTAAGGCGCCGCCGCCGCCCTGGGCGCAGCCGCTCACCTGGGCAGGTGACGGCGCCGGAGGTGACGGTGCCGCGCCATGGCCGCCTCCGCCCTCTTCGTGCTGGACCTCAAGGGGAAGGTGAGACCCCCGGAGGACCCCGAGGGTCCCCCCTGTCCTGACAACCGAGTGTCCCCCTGTCCTTGGGGGTCACACAAGGTCATGGCGGTGACCCCAGGATTTGGGGTGCTCCGTGTGTGACCCCCAAACCCGGCTGGGGTCACCGGGGTGAGGGACACCCCAATGTCCCCTCTGTCCTTGGGGGTCACCCGAGGTCGTGGCGGTGACCCCGTGACCCCAGGATTTGGGGTGATCCGTATGTGACCCCCAAACCCTGCCGGGGTCACGGGGGTGGGGGGACACCCCACTGTCCCCTCTGTCCTTGGGGGTGCTCCGTGTGTGACCCCCCCAAACCCTGCCGGGGTCACCAGGGTGGGGGACACTCGGGTGTCCCTCTGTCCTTGGGGGTCACACAAGGTCACAGCGGTGACCCCAGGATTTGGGATTGGGGGGGGGTGATCCGTGTGTGACCCCCCAAACCCTGCCGGGGTCACCAGGGTGGGGGACACCGGAGTGTCCCCTCTGTCCTTGGGGGTCACCCAAAGGTCACAGAGGTGACCCCAGGATTTGGGGGTGATCCGTGTGTGACCCCAAACCCCTGCCGAGGTCACGGGGGTCACCGGGGTGGCGGGACACTCGGGTGTCACCCAAGGTCATGGCGGTGACCCCGTGACCCCCAGGATTTGGGGTGATCCGTGTGTTGACCCCCCAAACTCTGCCGGGGTCACCAGGGTGGGGGACACCCCACTGTCCCCTCTGTCCTTGGGGGTCACCCGAGGTCATGACGGTGACCCCGAGGGGGGCTGAGCGGTTTTTGGGGCGGGGGTGTCCCCGTTTTTAACCCCCCCCGTCGCCCCCCCAGCCGCTGATCAGCCGCAACTACAAAGGGGACGTGGGTCTGGGGGAGATCGAGCCCTTCATGGGGGTCCTGCTGCAGCGCGAGGAGGAGGGGGCGCTGACGCCCGTGCTGAGCCACGGCGCCGTGCACTTCCTGTGGATCAAGCACAACAACCTCTACCGTATCCTGCCGGGACCCCTCCCCAAAATCCTGCGGGACCCCTCCCCAAAATCCTGCCGGGGACCCCCCCCAAATCCTGCCGGGACCCCTCCCTAAAATCCTGCTGGGAACCCCCAGCCCCGGGACCCCCCCCCAAATCCCTGCCAGGAACCCCCCAAATCCTGCTGGGGAACCCCCTCCCCAAAATCCTGCGGGACCCCTCCCCAAAATCCTGCCGGACCCCCCCCCAAAATCCTGCCGGGAACCCCCTCCCCAAAATCCTACAGGGACCCCTCCCCAAAATCCTGCCGGGACCCCTCCCCAAAATCCTGCCGGGAACCCCCTCCCCAAAATCCTGCCGGGAACCCCCCCAGATCCTGCCTGGAATCCCCAAAATCCTGCCGGGACCCCTCCCCAAATCCTGCCGGGAACCCCCTCCCCAAATCTGCCGGGACCCCCAGCCCCGGGTCCCCCCTTTTCCTTGACCCCCGCAGTGGTGGCCACCACCAAGAAGAACGGCAACGCCTCCTTGGTCTTCTCCTTCCTCTACAAGGTGGTGGAGGTGAGCTGGGGGTCCCCGGCGGGGGCGCGGGGGGTGAGGACCCCCCCAGTTCAGGGGTGTCCCCTCCCGGGGGGTGACAGAGGGGCCGGGTGGGTGCCCCCCAGGTGTCCCCTCCCGGGGGTGACAGAGGGGTTGGGTGCCCCCCAGTTCAGGGTGTCCCCTCCCGGGGGTGACAGAGGGGCCGGGTGCCCCCCAGGTGTCCCCTCCCGGGGGTGACAGAGGGGCCGGGTGCCCCCCAGGGGTGACAGAGGGGCTGGGTGCCCCCCAGGTGTCCCCTCCTGGGGGGTGACAGAGGGACCGGGTGGGTGCCCCCCAGTTCAGGGTGTCCCCTCCCGGGGGTGACAGAGGGGCCGGGTGGGGTGCCCCCCCAGTTCAGGGTGTCCCCTCCCTGGGGTGACAGACGGGGCCGGGTGCCCCCCAGGGGTGACAGAGGGGCCGGGGTGCCCCCAGTTCAGGGTGTCCCCTCCCGGGGGTGACAGAGGGGCCGGGTGCCCCCCAGTTCAGGGTGTCCCCTCCCTGGGGGTGACAGAGGGGCCGGGTGCCCCCGGGGGTGACAGAGGGGCCGGGTGGGTCCCCCCCAGTTCAGGGTGTCCCCTCCCTGGGGTGACAGAGGGGTGGGTGCCCCCCCAGGGGTGACAGAGGGGCTGGGTCCCCCCCAGCGTGTCCCCTCCCGGGGGTGACAGAGGGGCCGGGTGCCCCCAGTTCAGGGTGTCCCCTCCCTGGGGTGACAGAGGGGCCGGGTGCCCCCCCAGGTGTCCCCTCCCGGGGGGTGACAGAGGGGCCGGGTGGGTCCCCCCCAGGTGTCCCCTCCCGGGGGGTGACAGAGGGACCGGGTGCCCCCAGTTCAGGGTGTCCCTTCCCGGGGGGTGACAGAGGGTCTGGTCCCCCCCAGGTGTCCCCTCCCGGGGGTGACAGAGGGACTGGGGGGTGCCCCCGGGGGTGACAGAGGTCTGGTCCCCCCCCAGGTGTTCTGCGAGTACTTCAAGGAGCTGGAGGAGGAGAGCATCCGTCGACAACTTCGTCATCGTCTACGAGCTGCTGGACGAGCTGATGGACTTCGGCTTCCCGCAGACCACGGACAGCAAGATCCTGCAGGAGTGAGGATGAGGAGGGGTTTGGGGGGGCGCTGGGAGCCCCCCGGAGCCCCCTGACACCCCCGGAGCCCCTGACCCCCCCGACCCCCCCCAGTACATCACCAGGAAGGGAACAAGCTGGAGAGCGGCAAGCCGCGGTGCCCACCACGGTGACCAACCCGTGTCCTGGCGCTCCGAGGGCTGCGCTACAAGAAGAACGAGGTGTTCATTCGACGTCATCGAGGCCGTCAACCTGCTGGTCAGGGGGCACGGGGGGGGCACGGGGGCTATGGGGGGCACGGGGGGCACGGGGACATTGGGGGCATTGATATCATCGAGGCCTGTCAACCTGCTGGTCGAGGGGGCACGGGGGGCACGGGGGGGCATGGGGAAGGGGATTGGGGGGCACGGGGGGCACAGGGGGCACGGGGGGGCACGGGGAGGGATTGGGGGGCACAGGGGGCACGGGGGCACGGGGGGCACGGGAGGATTGGGGGCATGGGAGGATTGGGGGGCACGAGGGGCACTGGGACATTGGGGACATTGGGGCATCGACATCATCGAGGCCGTCAACCTGCTGGTCAGGGGGCACGGGGGCATGGGGGGGCATCAATGTCATTGAGGCCATCAACCTGCTGGTCAGGGGGGCACGGGGGCACGGGGGGCCACGGGGACATTGGGGCATCAATGTTACCGAGGCCATCAACCTGCTGGTCAGGGGCACGGGGGGCACGGGGGGCACAGGGGGGCACGGGGGACAGGGAGTGGGGTTGGGTAGAGATGGGGTTGGGGGTGAGATGTGATGGGGACTGGGGTGGGAAAGGGAGCAGGGTTGGGGGAGAAAAGGGATGGGGATTGGGTGGGGAAAGCAGATGGATATTGGGGCAGGACGTGCTGGGGATCGGGGAAGGATGTGAGAGGATTGGGGTGGGAAGGGGATGAAGATTGGGGTGGGTATTGGGGTGGGATGTGATGAAGATTGGGGCAGGACGTGCTGGGGATTGGGGGCGGGATGTGATGAGGATTGGGGTGGGTATTGGGGTGGGAAGGGGGATGAGGGATTGGGCGGGATGTGATGAGGATTGGGGCAGGACGTGCTGGGATTGGGGCGGGATGTGATGAAGATTGGGGTGGGATGTGATGAAGATTGGGGTGGGAAGGGGATGAAGATCGGGGCAGGACATGCTGGGGATCGGGGTGGGAAGGGGATGAAGATTGGGGTGGGTATTGGGGCGGGACGCGCTGGGGATCGGGGCAGGGACGTGCTGGGGATTGGGGCGGGATGTGATGAGGATCGGGGGGTGGGAAGGGGATGAAGATTGGGGCAGGATGTGCTGGGGATCGGGCAGGACGTGTTGGGGATCGGGCAGGATGTGCTGGGCGATCGGGGCGGGAAGGGATGAAGATTGGGGTGGGGGGATTGGGGTGGGATGTGATGAGGATTGGGGTGGGATGTGATGAAGATTGGGGCAGGATGTGGATGAAGATTGGGTCAGGACGTGCTGGGATCGGGGGGTGGGTATTGGGGCAGATGTGATGAGGATTGGGGCGGGTATTGGGGCGGGGATGTGATGAAGATCGGGTCAGGACGTGCTGGGGATCGGGCAGGACGTGCTGGGGATTGGGGTGGGAAGGGAAGAGGATTGGGGTGGGGAAGGGGGATGAAGATTGGGGGTGGGAAGGGGATGGATATTGGGCAGGACATGCTGGGGATCGGGGCAGGACGGTGCTGGGGATTGGGGCGGACGTGATGAGGATTGGGGGTGGAGGGGATGAAGATTGGGGCGGGTATTTGGGGCAGGACGTGCTGGGATCGAGGGCGGGATGTGATGAGGATTGGGGCGGATGTGATGAAGATTGGGGTGGGACATGCTGGGGATTGGGGCGGGAAGGGGATGAAGATTGGGGTGGGTATTGGGGCAGGACGTGCTGGGGATCGGGGCAGGATGTGATGAAGATTGGGGTGGGAAGGGGGATCAAGATTGGGGCGGTTCGTGCTGGGGATTGGGGGCGGGGGACGTGATGAGGATCGGGGCAGGATGTGCTGGGATTGGGGTCAGGACGTGCTGGGCGCGAGGAAGGCGCCGGCGCCGGGGCCGCTACCGAGGCCGGGGCCGCGCACGGGGGCCGTTACCGAGGCCGGGGGCCGCGCACCGGGGGCCGGTGCCAAGGGCCAGGACCGAGCAGCAGGGCTGGTACCCTGAGGCCGGGGCTGAGCACTGGGGCCGTTACCAAGGCCAGGGGCCGCGCACGGGGGCCGAGCACGTTACCAAGGCCAGGCCGAGCACGGGGCCGGTACCGAGCCCAGAGGGCGGTTGCCAGCCCCGGCCCGTCCCGCAGGTGAGCGCCAGCGGCAGCGTGGTGCTCAGCGAGGGTCGTGGGCACCATCGAAGCTCAAGGTTTTCCTCTCTGGGGGATGCCCGAGCTGCGCCTGGGCCTCAACGACCGCGTCCTGTTCGAGCTGACGGGCCGTGAGTGCCGGGCTGGGGCTGGGGCTGGGGGGCTCAGCCCCGTCCCCCCGACCTCCTGAGCCCCCCCCCGATCCCCCTGGACCCCCCCTGAGCCTCCTGAGGCCCCCTGAGCCCCCCCCTGAGCCCCCCTGAGCTCCTGAGCCTCCTGAGCCCCCCTGAGCCCCCCTGAGCCTCCTGAGCCCCCCCCAGACCCTCCTGAGCCCCCCCTGAGCCTCCTGAGCCCCCCTGAGCCTCCTGAGCCCCGCCCCTGAGCCCCCTGACCCCCTCCTGAGCCCCCCCTGAGCCTCCTGAGCCCCCTGAGCCTCCTGAGCCCCCTGAGCCCCCATGAGCCCCCCCGACCCTCCTGAGCCTCCTGAGCCCCCCCAGACCCTCCTGAGCCCCCCCTGAGCCTCCTGAGCCCCCTGAGCCCTCCCGACCCTCCTGAGCCCCCCTGAACCCCCTGAGCCCCTCCCTGAGCCCCCCTGAGCCCCGCCCGACCCCCCTGAGCCCCCCCCGACCCTCCTGAGCCCCCCCTGAGCTTCCTGAGCCCCCCCTGAGCCCCCCTGAGCCCCCCTGAGCCTCCTGAGCCCCCCCCCCGACCCTCCTGAGCCCCCCTGAACCCTCCTGAGCCCCCCTGAGCCCCCCCTGAGCCCCCCCTGAGCCCCCCCTGAGGCCTCCTGAGCCCCCCGCCGGACCCTCCTGAGCCTCCTGAGCCCCCCCCGACCCTCCTGAGCCCCCCTGAGCCTCCTGAGCCCCCTGAGCCCCCCATGAGCCCCCCCGGTCCCTCGCAGGCGGGAAGAACAAGTCGGTGGAGCTGGAGGACGTGAAGTTCCACCAGTGCGTCCGTCTGTCCCGCTTCGACAGCGGTCCGCACCATCTCCTTCACTCCCCCCCGACGGGGCGACTTCGAGCTCATGTCCTACCGCCTGCACACCCAGGTCGGGGGGCCGGGACCCCCCCGGGGGCTGCAAACCCAGTTTGGGGGGCTGCAAACCCAGTTTGGGGGGCTGCAAACGCCAGTTTTGGGGGGCGCAAACCCAGTTTGGGGGGCTGCAAACCCACTCCTGGGGGGCTGCAAACTCAGTTTGGGGGGCTGCAAACTCAGTTTGGGGGGCTGCAAACCCAGTTTGGGGGGCTGCAAACTCACCCTGGGGGGGCTGCAAACTCACCCTGGGGGCTGCAAACTCAGTTTGGGGGGGGCTGCAAACTCATTTTGGGGGGGCTGCAAACTCAGTTTGGGGGGCTGCAAACCCAGTTTGGGGGGCTGCAAACTCAGTTTGGGGGGCTGCAAACCCAGTTTTTGGGGGGCTGCAAACTCCGTTTGGGGGGCTGCAAACCCAGTTTGGGGGGCTGCAAACCCCCCTCCGGGGGGCTGCAAACCCAGTTTGGGGGGCTGCAGAACCCGCTCTGGGGGGCTGCAAACTCAGTCTGGGGGGCTGCAAACCGCTCTGGGGGGCTGCAAACTCAGTTTGGGGGGCTGCAAACCCAGTTTGGGGGGCTGCAAACCCAGTTTGGGGGGGCTGCAAACTCGGTTTGGGGGGCGGCAAACTCAGTTTGGGGGGCTGCAAACTCCGTTTGGGGGGCTTGCAAACTCAGTTTGGGGGGGCTGCAAACCCACCCTGGGGGGCTGCAAACTCAGTTTGGGGGGCTGCAAACCCACCCTGGGGGGCTGCAAACTCAGTTTGGGGGGCTGCAAACCCAGTTTGGGGGGCTGCAAACTCACCCTGGGGGGCTGCAAACTCATTTTGGGGGGCTGCAAACTCACCCTGGGGGGGGCTGCAAACTCAGTTTGGGGGGGCGCAAACCCGCTCTGGGGGGGCTGCAAACCACTCTGGGGGGGCTGCAAAACTCAGTTTGGGGGGCGCTGCAAACCCAGTTTGGGGGGCTGCAAACCCAGTTTGGGGGGGCTGCAAACCAGTTTGGGGGGGCTGGCAAACTCAGTTTGGGGGGCTGGCAAACCCACCCTGGGCTGGGGGCCACACTCGGAGGGGGCTGGGACCCTTCCCCACGGGGTTTGACCCCTGTCCGTGTGTCCTGCACCTCTGTCCCCGTGGCCAGGACCCCTCCTGGGGCGATGGGGACACCTGGGGGACCCCTCCGGGGGCCATGGGGACACCTGGGGACCCCTCCTGGGGCTGTTGGGACACCTGGGACCCTTCCTGGGGCTGTGGGGACACCTGGGGGACCCCTGGGGACCCCTCCCGGGGCTGTGGGGGACACCTGGGGACCCTCCTGGGGCTGTGGGGACACCTTGGGGGATCACCTGGGGACCCTCTCCTGGGGCTGTGGGGACACCTGGGTGGGACACCTGGGGACCCCCTCCTGGTGCTGTGGGGACACCTGGGGGACCTCCCTGCGGGGCCAATGGGGACACCTGGGGGACCCCTCCTGGGGCTGTGGGGGACACCTGGGGGACACCTGGGGACCCCTCCTGGGATGATGGGGGACACCTGGGGACCCCTCCTGGGGTGATGGGGACTCCTGGGACACCTGGGGACCCCTCCTGGGGCCGTGTGGGACACCTGGGGGACACCTGGGGACCCCTCCTGGGATGATGGGGACACCTGGGGGACACCTGGGGACCCCTCCTGGGGCGATGGGGACACCTGGGGGGACACCTGGGGACCCCTCCTGGGGCGATGGGGACACCTGGGGGACACCTGGGGCTATGGGGACACCTGGGGGACACCTGGGGACCCCCTCCTGGGGCTGTGGGGACACCTGGGGGGACACCTGGGGACCCCTCCCCGGGGGTGATGGGGACACCTGGGGACCCCTCCTGGGGCTATGGGGACACCTGGGGGACCCCTGGGACCCCTCCTGGGGCTATGGGGACCCCTGGGGACCCCTCCTGGGGCAATGGGGGACACCTGGGGACCCTCCTGGGGTGATGGGGACACCTGGGGGACCCCTCCTGGGGCCGTGGGGACACCCGGGGGACACCTGGGGACCCTCCTGGGATGATGGGGACACCTGGGGACCCCTCCTGGGGCTGTGGGGACACCTGGGGACACCCGGGACCCCTCCTGGGGCAATGGGGACAACCGTTCGGGGGACACCTGGGGACACCTGGGGCTGTGGGGACACCCGGGGGACACCTGGGGACCCCTCCTGGGGTGATGGGGACACCTGGGGGACACTGGGGACCCTTCCTGGGGCCGTGGGGGACACCTGGGGGACCCCTCCTAGGGCTGTGGGGACACCTGGGGACCCCTCCTGGGGCTGTGGGGACACACTGGGGACCCCTCTGGGCAATGGGGACACCTGGGGACCCCTCCTGGGGCTGTGGGACACCTGGGGGACACCTGGGGACCCCTCCTGGGGCTGTGGGGGACACCTGGGACCCCTCCTGGGATGATGGGGGACACCTGGGGGGACACCTGGGGGGACACCTGGGACCCCTCCGGGCTGTGGGGACACCTGGGGGACACCTGGGGGACACCTGGGACCCCTCCTGGGACAATGGGGGACACCTGGGGACCCCTCCTGGGTGATGGGGGACACGCTGGGGACCCCTCCTGGGCTGTGGGGACACCTGGGGGAGCACACTTGGGGCAATGGGGACACCTGGGGACCCCTCCTGGGGCTGTGGGGACACCTGGGGGACACCTGGGGGGACACCTGGGGACCCCTCCCAGGGCAATGGGGACACCCGGGGGACCCCTCCTGGGGGCTCGGGGGGACACCCGGGACCCCTCCTGGGGCCGTGGGGACACCCGGGGGACCCCCGGGGCACTCCAGGGGTGACCCCCCCGTGCCCCCCCCCAGGTGAAGCCGCTCATCTGGATCTGTAGGTCCATCATCGAGAAGTTCTCGCACAGCCGGGTGGAGATCATGGTCAAGGTGAGCCCGGTGTCCCCCCCGGCCGCATCGGGGACCCCCAAGGGACCCCCCTGTCACCCCCGGTGTCCCCCCCGCCCCTCGGGGACCACCGAGGGACCCCCCGTGTCACCCCCCCCGGTGTCCCCGCAGGCCAAGGGCCAGTTCAAGAAGCAGGTCGGTGGCCAACGGGCGTGGAGATCGCGGGTGCCCGTGCCCAGCGACGCCGACTCGCCCAAGTTCAAGACCACGGTGGGCTCCGGCCCGGTACCTTGCCCGAGAGGAACGTGGTGATCTGGAGCATCAAATCCTTCCCCGTGAGCAGCCCGGCCTGGGGGGCCCCCAAATCACTGTCCTGGGGGGGCCTGAAAACCTGCACTGGGGGCCCCCAAAATCCTGTCCGTGGGGGGGGCTGAAATCCTGACACTGGGGTGTCCCCCAAATCCTGTCCTGGGGTGTCCCCGAAATCCTGTCCTGGGGTGTCCCCCAAACCCTGCCCTGGGGTGTCCCCCCTGTGCCCAATCCTGGCCTGGGGTGTCCCCCAAATCCTGACCTGGGGGGCCCTGAAATCCTGCCCTGGGGGTGCCTGAAATCCTGACCTGGCTGGTCGGCCCCTGAAATCCTGTCCTCGGGGGGCCCTGAAATGCTGACTGGGTGTCCCCCCTGTGCCCCAACCTATCCTGGGGTGTCCTGAAATCCTGTCCTGGGGGGGCCTGAAACCCTGACCTGGGGGGCCCGAAATCCTGACCTGGGGGGCCCTGAAATCCTGACTGGGGGGGGCCTGAAATCCTGAACTGGGGGGGGCCCTGAAATCCTGGCCTGGGGGGCGCGTGAAATCCTGCCCTGGGGTGTCCCCGCTGTACCCCAATCCTTGCCTGGGGTGTCCCCCAAGATCCTGTCCTGGGGGGCCCTGAAATCCTGACCTGGGGTGTCACTGAAACTCTGACGCTGGGGGGGCCTGAAATCCTGTCCTGGGGGGCCTGGAATCCTGTCCTGGGGGGGCCCTGAAACCTGAACCTGGGGTGTCCCCAAATCTTGCCCTGGGGGTGTCCCCCCTGTGCCCCAATCCTGCCCTGGGGTGTCCCCCCCGTCCCCAACATCCTGGGGTGTCCTCCCCTGTGCCCCAATCCTGTCCTGGAGTGTCCCCCCTGTCCCCCAAATCCTGGGGGGTGTCCCCCTGTGCCCCAATCTCTGGGGGTGTCCCCCCAAATCCTGTCTGGGGTGTCCCCCCTGTGCCCCAAACCTGCCCTGGGGTGTCCCACTGTCCCCCTAAACCCCTCTCCTGGGTGTCCCCTGTACCCCAAATCCTGCCCTGGGGTGTCCCCCCTGTGCCCCAATCCTGGGGGTGTCCTGAAATCCTGACCTGGGGTGTCCCTGAAATCCTGACCTGGGTGGTGTCCTGAAATCCTGCCTGGAGTGTCCCCCTGTGCCCCAAACCCTGTCCTGGGGTGTCCCCAAATCCTGCCCCCGGGGTGTCCCCCCTGTGCCCCAATCCTGGGGTGTCCCCCAAATCCTGTCCTGGGGTGTCCCCTGTCCCCTAAACCCTGCCCTGGGGTGTCCCTGAAACCCTGACCTGGGGTGTCCCCTCCCTGTGCCCCAAACCCTGGCCTGGGTCTCCCTGTCCTCCAGCTCTTGGCCTGGAGTGTCCCCACTGTCCCACAAATCCTGGGGTGTCCCCCAAACCCTGGCCTGGGGTGTCCCTGTGCCCCAATCCTGGGGTGTCCCCACTGTCCCCTAACCCTGTCCTGGGGGTGTCCCCCCTGTGCCCCAAATCCTGTCCTGGGTGTCCCCACTGTCCCTCAATCCCCGTCCCAGAGTGTCCCCCCCTGGTCCCCCAGTTCCTGTCCCCCCATCCTGGGGATCCCCCAATCCCTGTCCCAGGGTGTCGCCCCTCGGTGTTCCCCCTCTCCCTGTCCCCATCCCGGGCTGTCCCACCGTGTCCCCCCGGTCCGGGGGTGTCCCTGGGGGTCCCCAGCGCTCGGTGGGCTCACAGGGGGGGAAGGAGCACCTGATGCGCGCGCCACTTCGGGCCGTCCCCCCGTGTCCCCCATCCTGGGCTGTCCCCCCGGTGTCCCCCCCGTCCGGGGGTGTCTCTGGGGGTCCCCAGCGCTCGGTGGGCTCGCGCAGGGGGGGAAGGAGCACCTGATGCGCGCCCACTTCGGGCTGTCCCCCCCCATGTCCCCCCCAGTCCGGGGGTGTCTCCGGGGGTGTCTCTGGGGGTCCCCAGCGCCCGGTGGGCTCTCGCAGGGGGGAAGGAGCACCTGATCGCCGCTTCGGCCACTTCGGGGCTGCCCAGCGTGGAGAAGGAGGAGGACGAGGGGCGGCCGCCCATCGCCGTGCGCTTCGAGATCCCCTACTTCACCGTCTCGGGGCATCCAGGTGGCCCGGGGGGCTCCGGGGGGATCCTCGGGGGGGTTTGGGGTCTCCAGGAGGGGATCCCGGGGGGGTTTTGGGGCGGGGGTGACTCGCCAGGTGCCCCCCCAGGTGGCGGTACATGAAGATCATCGAGAAGAGCGGGTACCAGGCGCTGCCCTGAGGTGCGCTACATCACCCAGAGCGGGGGTGAGTCGGGACCCCCGGGACCCCCAAACTGGGACCGGGACCCCCAAACCCCCCCCGGGACCCCCCAAACCCCCCCCGGGACCCCCAAACCCCCCCGGGGACCCCCCAAACCCCCCGGGGACCCCCCCCCCAAACCCCCCCGAGGCCCCCCAGCCCGGGCCCCCCCAGCTCACCCCCTGTCTTTGTCTTGGCAGATTACCAGATTCCGCACCAGCTGAGAGGGGGGGTCTCCATGGACCCCGACCCCCATGGACCACCCCCCCATCTCCAGTTCCCCCCCCCCGCCACCCCCCCCTGCTCTGCCCCAATAAAGATGGAGCTGAGACCCCGTCCCGCTGCTCTGGGGGGTGTTGGGGGGTCTCGAGAGGGGAACAGAGTGGGGGATCGCGGGTCACAGTTTGGGGGTCCCGCTCCCAGTTTGTGGATCCCTGGGTCCCAGTTTGGGGGTCCCGGACCCAGTTGGGGGATCCCGGTACCCAGTTTGGGGGTCCCGGTCCCAGTTTGGGAGTCCCGGTCCCAGTTTTGGGGGTCCCGCTCCCAGTTTGGGGATCCCGGTCCCAATTTGGGGATCCCGGCGTCCCAGTTTGGGGATCCCGGTCCCAGTTTTTGGGGATCGCGGTCCCAGTTTGGGGGTCCCGGTCCCAGTTTGGGGATCCGCGTCCCTAGTTTGGGGATCCCGGTCCCAGTTTGGGGGGTCCCGGTCCCAGTTTGGGATCCGGTCCCAGTTTGGGGGTCCCGGTCCCAGTTTGGGGATCGCGGTCCCAGTTTGGGGGTCCCGGTCCCCAGTTTGGGGGTCCCGGTCCCAGTTTGGGGATCCCGGTCCCACTTTGGGGGGGTCCCGGTCCCAGTTTGGGGATCGCGGTCCCAGTTCGGGATCCCGGTCCCAGTTTGGGGGATCCCGGTCCCAGTTTGGGGGTCCCGGTCCCGCTTGGGGGGATCGCCGTCCCAGTTTGGGGGTCCCGGTCCCAGTTTGGGGGTCCCGGGTGAGAGGGGCGATGTGGGCCCCACCCGTTGCTTTGTGCGCCGTTGCCCTTTTAAGAGCGATAAGGGGCGGGGCTTCCCGGCGGAGGGGAGCGGGCGGGGCGTTCTCGTCCCGTGGCGGCGGAAGCGGAAGTGGGCGGCGGAAGCGGAAGTGACGGGCGGTCACGTGGGCGGCCATGGCGGAGCCCGAGCTCCGCGTGAGATGCGGCGTTCGCGGAGCGCTACGGGCGGTACCCGGCGGCGGGAGGAGCTGCAGCGCCGTGAGACACCGGAACGGGGCGGGAAACGGGGCTGGGAACCGGGGGAACCGGGGCGGGAGTGAGCTGCACGCCGTGAGACACCGGGGAACGGGCGGGAAACGGGGCTGGGAACCGGGGGGAACCGGGGGAACAGGGCTGGGAACCGGGGGGAACCGGGAGAACCGAGAACCGGGGCTGGGAACCGGGCGGTACCCGGCAGCGGGAGGAGCTGGCAGCGCCGTGAGACACCGGGAACGGGCGGGAACGGGGCTGGGAACCGGGGGAACAGGGCTGGGAACGGGGGAACCGGGAGCGACCGAGAACCGGGGCTGGGAACGCGGACGGTACCCGGCGGCGGGAGGAGCTGCAGCGCCGTGAGACACCGGGAACGGGGAAACGGGACCGGGAACCGAGCTCGGGAGGGGAGAATGGGACCGGGAACGGGACCCGCGATGGGGGGGGGAAGCGGTGCCCGCGGTGCCGTCTGGTCCGGGTGCCGGTCTCTGGTCCCGGTGCCGCTCCGGTCCCGGTGCCGGTGCCGATCTCCCCCCGGTGCCCCCCGCAGTGCGGGACCGTTACGGGGACACCGCAGACAGCGGCGACAGCTCCAGCTCCGAGTCCAGCGGGGACGATGTGGTGAGTGCCGGGGGGGGGGTCCCGGTGCCGTGACCCCCGGTGCCACCCCCCGGTTCCCCCTGGTAACCCCCCCCCGTGACCCCCTGGTTCCCCCGGGTAACCCCGGTTCCCCCCCGGTTCCCCCCGCGGTGCCCCCCCGGTGCCCCCCCGTTCCCCCCCCGGTTCCCCCCGGTGACCCCCCCGTTCCCCCCCCCGGTA
>JBBFKN010000185.1:0-92049 GCA_039654755.1 Calcarius lapponicus
CTGCTTGGCTCAGGGAAGCTCTGTCTCTTGGCTTTTGCAGCGCGATCGCCAAGGGCGCACGTGGCAGAGCTGGAGGGAACGAGACTCTGTGTTGTTTCTCTCTTTTTGGAAAGGAGTGTTTGGCTTGTGAGACTGGTCTGCAGTTTTCTTGAGTTCTTCCTCAGTTCTACAAAGTCTTATTGCCCAGCTTTCTTTTGGCTTTTTATAAGGTATTGGGAGATGGCTCTGTTGTCCCGAAAGTGGGTGGGGGGCCATTCATGTCCCGTTTAGCCAAAGAAAGAAAGTGAGTAGTTCTGAAGCCTCTTGGTGAGGCAAAAAAGCAGAAGGGCCCAGTTTTCTGTTGATGCATTTAGTGATGAAGTCTGCAGCTTTGGCAAGGGCCTTGGAGCCTGGAGTGGATGTGAAGCTGCAAGTCCTTGACTGCTGTCTTGTGTTGCTCAGAAGAAGAAGGCCATCTAGAAATGGTGGATGCTGTATTTGAAGTCAAATGGGCAACTCTGTGGCTGGGAAGCTGTGTGGCTGAAAAGGCCCCAGGGGTGCCGTAGAAAATCAGCAGAAGAAGAGGCAGCCTGGGACCAGGTGTCCAAGAAGGCCAAGGGCATGGTGGCCTGTGTCAGCAGCAGCGGTGGCAGCAGGAGCAGGGCAGGGAGCGTGGCCCCTGTGCTGGGCAGCGCTGCGGCCACAGCTGGAGTGCTGTGTGCACTTGTGGGTCCCTGGGAAGCAGAAAGTCACGGAGAGGGGCTGCAGTGTGTGCCCAGAAGGACAGGGGAGCTGTGCAAGGGGATGCAGCACAAGCGCAGTGAGGAGTTGCTGAGGGAGCTTTAGTCTGGACAATGGGAGGCACAGGAGGGCCCTTGAGGCAGACTTCCATCAATCCCTGCACTACAGAGCTCACCAGAAGGGCTGTTTTCCATGCCAAACACCCCACACTACATCCAACTGCTTTAGACACTGGAGTGTTGACACTGCCGACTTGTGGCTTGCTGGCTCTTTGGTTTGCTAGGAGAGGTTTGCCCTCTTCGTTTTCTCCTTTTCCAGAAAAGCAAAGATGCTTCTGCACGTTTCCTGCCTGTTTTGCAGCACTGCATGAGATTGTGATCCAGTTTGAGTTTTCCATGCCTGCAGAAGCAGTTGCAAAGGCGTTTGCTGTCGCTTTCCTACTTTTCCATTTCAGAGCTTTCAGGAACTAAAAGCTGCATTTTACAGAGGAAGCATTGCTTGCAGATAGCAGCCAGGGAGGAATGGCAAGCTCAAATCAATCTAGAGTTCTGTTGAATTGGCCCATTATAAGTTGGTGGGTGGGGCTTTGCATCCCTGTCTTCCTAGAAAATGTTGTGATTTCTCCTTAGAAGATGTGGTGGTAGATCTGACAAGAAATTAGGTCCTAAATGATAGCTCGTGGCCTGTGCCTCATGCTTGTCTCTTGCCACAGCTGACAGAACCAACAGCCGTCTCTCCCCTGGCTCCCGCTGCTCCTGGGGAAGAAGCAAAAGAGGAGCAAATTGAGGTGGATGAACACCAGATTCCATCGTTGATTACACCAGAGCCTGGATACCCTGAGCCTGTAAGTGCCAGCTGTGGGTGTTGCTGTCTTCAGTGAAAGGCTGGCAGTTGCAAGTTTCAGAGCAGCCAGCGCTTCCTGTGGGTGGCTGAGGATGCTGAGTGCTGGAGTCCTGCCAGGAGCTAGGGATTTCTGTCAGGCAGGGACTGCCAGGAGAACTTGGCCCTTGGCCTGTGATGTTGAGGCCCCAAAAGGCTGGTGCCTCTGGGAGAACATCTGGCTGCTTGGCTCAGGGAAGCTCTGTCTCTTGGCTTTTGCAGCGCTATGGCCAAGGGCACACCTGGTATTTCTGGTAGTCACAGAGCTTTCTTTGGTTTTTTTTTTCTTGTTGTGAGAAAATGTGTTTGGTTTTTGAGACTGGTCTGCAGTTTTCTTGAGTTCTTCTTCAGTCCTAGATAGCCTTTTTGCCCAGCTGTCTCTTGGCTTTTTAGTGGTTGCACGGTATTGATTGTGTTGATTTTCCTGCATTTTTCTTGCCCTTTTCCACCTCCATGTGAAATTCTGTTTGAATTTTATTTTGCACATTGGTTGTTGTTGGAGATGGAGTATATTTGCATGAGAACCCATTTTTTGGGGCATGTGTCTTGGTGGAGAAGTAACTTTTCTTGTGGCAGGCCAGGTAATTACACCTTGCACTTCCCATTCAGATTAACAGTACCTCTGTCTTTTTGCAGCCATGGAATCAGTTTTTGTTGTGTTTGGGATTTGGGCAGGAAATCAATGCCCTTGCATTCCAGCTGGTGCTCAGAGATCTGATGATTTAGGAGGGGCTGGGCTGCAGTTCTGATTACAGCTCCTTATGCACCATGTGTGTGGGGTGGGAATCTGCAAGAGAAGAACTTGTCCGAGCACAGATGCACAAGGAGTGCAGTTCCCAGTGCAATGCTCTGGGTCTGATCCCTTTCCATAATGACCCACATCCTCCAGATTCCACCAAGAGTGTGGTTTATTGAAGCAACAGGAGAGCAATCTCAGGATTGCTGCTGATCGGGGCACTGCTACAGAAAGGACAGTAAAGAGAGATTATAGTGGTGAGATCCATCTGTCTGTCTGTCTATCTATATATCTATCTAGGCTATGTAACATTTGCATAATTGAATATTCCCAACTCTGGTCCAAGGCAGTTGGAGGTGCAAAGGTCACCTAAAGCATCCCTTTCAGGAGAGGATTGGAGACATGTTCCATCAACCAATTCAGAGCAGGCAGAGATGTCTCCCCCTTCTGATATTTTGCTTTTTTTCCCCTCAGAGCTGTTTTTCTCCTCCAGCCTCTTCTTCCCTGAAGCCCCCAGTTAACTCTTTAATTTTCTGCCTGTCCTAGAGTGTTGAAGTATTCCATGTTTTAGGTGGTGAAGAGAACGTGAACTCTAAAGTGTTCTCACAAGGAGTGAGCTCACCCAGGAAGCCACCTGCAGAGCCAGGATGGAGCTGTGGGACAGGGCAGGGTGTCAGTCACTACTGAAAGACAAACAGGACATGGCAGAAGCAGTGGGAGGCCCTCACCAGACCCTTGAGAAATGCCACACCTTCCCTGTCAGCTGCCTGAGAGGCTGTTGGAGCTTCAGTCCCAGATGGCCCCTGATTGTCAGGCCAGGGTCACTTTGGAATCTGTGCCTTCCTTGAACAGAGAATGACCCAGCAGAGCAGCAGCACAGTGCTTTGGGAACATGTGAGCCCAGCAGGCTTTGAGTCTTGGCCCACAAAGGGCATATGGGAAGGTGAAACCCATCTTCTCTTGCTTTCTGTGCAGGTGCTTCTAGAGAGAGAGCAGGAGCAGATTGCTTCCTCAGAGATGCCATGGCAGACTCAGGGAGAGCTGCTCCCAGCCCAAGAGCAGGAAGAGCAGCTCAGGCAGCAGGTGGAAGAGCCACAGGAGAATGGCCAGGTAAGCCTGACTGGCCAGGTGACAGAGGGAAGGGCAGGGAGAGGGGCATAAACCAGAGCTCTTGGGACTGAGGAGGCCAGGAGTCCCACAGGCACTGGAAGCACAGAGCCTGGGAATCTGCAGAGATCAGCACCAGGACAGGAGGTTTGCAATGGAAGCAGAGCTGGGTAGGGAAGCAGAAAGAAGTGGCTGAATAAATGTGATTTTGAGGCTACAAGAGGAAAAAATGATGGCAGCTCCCAGTCACTTGCTCTGCATTTGTGTGTACAGAAGATCAAGGAAGAGCCACAAACAGAGCTGCCCAAAGCTCAGAGTGACATCATGGATATGAAGAGAAAGAAGAAGGAAGACTTGGGAAGAATTCAAGAGGAGAATCTCCAGCAGCAGAGGGGCGATCAACAAAACCAGGTAAGTGAAAGAGTGGCGGCCACTCCTCTCATGAAACATCCTCTCTCTTCTTTTTTAGAGAAGATGAAGGAACAGCTGAACGCAGAGCTTCAGACAGCTCAAACTCGGATGAAGGCAAGGGAGAAGAGGCTGGAGGATGAAATAAAAATCATCAGAGAGAAACTTAATCCCCTCCCTCAGTCTCTACAAAAGCAAGTGAGTGAAAGAGGGATGCAGTCATTGCAGTCACCAAACTGGTGCTTTCTGTCTTTCTTGCCTTTGCAGTGCAGAGCAGCAGGGAGTGGGGCCATGCCTCTGCATGCCATCCTGCTGTAGTGTGTATCACAGTCACTCTGTAGGACATTTCCTGGTGCACTGAATCTCCACTGCTGCCCTGGACAGTGAAACTTGTCCTTTGGCCTTTTGGCCAGCAGTCATCCAAATTGATTCCTGCTGGCCTGTTCCTGCTCTCCTTGTTTCTTGAGTTGTTTTCACAGGGGAACATGGTGAGCCAGATGGAGGATTGAAACAAGCTGTCTGTATCCCTTGTCAATCTGTTCTTTCCCTTTCCTCACAGTCGATGACTCCTGGCTGACAGGGACAAGCTGGAGTCTCTGACTGCTTTGTTGTGTTTCATTTGAGGAGCAAGTTTTGGCATCTCACCGGGCAGCCTGCGAAGAATACCAGAGAATGTCTGCCAGTGAAGGGCCCCAGGTTAGGAGTGAGGCACAGGAACAGTGCCCACCAGAAGTGCTCCAGGTTGAGCATGACCTGGAGGTGCAAGAAAAGAGGACACAGTGGGAGGATGCAGAACATTTAAACAAGGAGCTGCAAGTGTGTCTGCAGCTGTTGGAGGGGGAAAGGAATCCTTGGGAGGAAGTAGAATGGTGATTGTGGCAGTCATCCTTCGGAAAATCCATGAAAATGGAATATGAATCTGGCCATGAACTTGAGTAAAACTAGCCTTTGGTTTTGATCCATCCAGTTTGAGAAGTGGACATCAGAAAAAAAGCCATTTAAGAGCCCTGCATGTGGCTTACAGCACCTTTCTAAGGGCTTGCATTTCAAAACGGGATCTCAGGGTAATCTCTGCCAGTCACCTTTCTGACATCAACTCATTTCTTGTCTCAGATCTACACAAGCTCTTTCACCAAACCTGCAGCAGCAGCAGCAGCATTGTCTAAAGGAGCCTTTTCTCCTCGACCTGAGAAGTGGAGCCGGGGCAGTTTGTTCACCTCCCGTGCTGACCCAGCTGCTGCTCAGCAACAGGAGGTCGAGAGTGACACTCTGGAGCTACTGAGTACGTCTGCTGATTTCTTGTCTGAGGGACAGTGCATTGTGTGTAGGTGTCAGCATAGCCATACCAAATGTTTCTCCTGAGTTTGGTGTCACAGGGACATTTAGGAGTTCCCACAGGAACTGCTGTAGAAAATCAGTCTCTGTTCTGGCCACCTGTGCTGCAGAGCTGTTTGCCTGGTTGTTGTTGTTGTTACCCAGCTGACCACAAAGGGCTCAGAGCTCCAGGCACTGGGGCTGCCTTTTGTATCTCCTGGAAGCTGGCATCTCTGCTTTAATGTCAGCATCTTCCATTTTGTTTCCCTCAGGGAAAATAGTAAACAAGGAAAATCCCAGGATGAAATATACCGAACTGGAAGATATTGGCAGCGGGTGAGTCCAACTGCAGTTACTTCTATATAACCATGGGCCAGGTGTTTTTCTGGTGGAATGTCTATCCAGTGTGAAGTCAGGCAAGCTGCAAACAGACATCTATCCCCATGTTCACACACTGGGGATAGAGTGCTGCTCAGTGCTGCTCAGAATTTGTGTGTGTGCTCAGAAGGCATTGTCAGAGACACCACCGTGCTGCCGAGGTCTTGCCTGCAGCAAGGAACAGGACCTGGAAAATCTCATCTCTTAAGTGTGAGACACTTCTGTGTTAATTTCCTTAGCATTTTTGTATATCTCTAAATCATACTGCCACACTAATAAAGGGGGAAGAAACTTGCTTGCTTGAAAGAGAAACCTCCTCCCTGATAGCTGTCAGATAACAGTTTTCAGGAACATTGCCTTCTAAGAGTTTGCTGAAGGAAATACTCTGTGGTCAGGATAAAAACTGAACAGTTTAGAAACTGAAACCTGAGGTGAAAGAAGCAGCTCTATTTTTGAGCTAAGGCAGTAAAGCCAAGCACTTCAGGAAGAGGCCCAGTGCCCATGCACTTGAGAGGAAAATGCATCATCTGCCTTCTGGCAGAGCTCTCCTGCATCCTGAAGGTTTTTGGAACTCATAGAAGAGATCTCGTGTGGGCTGGCTTTCACTGCAAGATCTAAATGGCTTCTACTTTCTTTTCTGCTTTTGTGTTTCTAGGACTTTTGGAGATGTGTGCAGAGCACTCAACAATGCCACAGGGAGAGAGGTAAATGTCAAAAGGCCCCACAGACTCTGCTGCTCTTGAGGGGCTTTCCCCTCTGGTGTGAGCTGTGGCTGGAGCTTTGGGCTGAGCTGTGCTGAAAAGGCACAAGAAGCACAGACTGGTGCCAGCCTGCAAAATACATCTGGGACTTTGTCCTGCTCAGCTGCCAGAAGGAAGGCACGGAGGGCAGCGGTTCCTTTCAGAGAAGGACGCGCTCATTCGCTCTCCATTGTAAAACAAAGGTGGTGCCTTCAAGCACCTCACTGCTCTTTGGGGCTACAGCTTCAGAGTCCTGAATTCTCATTTCTGGCTGCCAGCAAATCCATCTGAAAGTTACTGGTAGTTCCTTAGCCACCTGCAGTGCTGCTCTTGGGAGCTGCACGTAGGGAGAGATCTGCAAGGTGCCCTAAAAGCCCTAAGCCCTGCCCACAGCCCCAGATGTATCCAGAGAGTATTAAGGCATGGATTACTTCTACTGAATCCCAAACAAAGCAGCAGAGAGTGTGGTCAGAGGTTTGTGGGTGATAGCTGAGACACCGCTGTTACCAAGTGGACAAGGCAAAATGTCAGTGGCCCCACGTGTCCTGTAACTGGCCCCCAAGGGAGCAGAGAAATGGGCTGTTGGAATGTCAGTTCCTAATGACTGCAGTGCCTAATCACAAGGCAGTTTGGCACAGCTCAGCTGTGTCGTTGCAAAATCATTCGCTCCATGTGCATTGTGGTCTCGTGCCACCAACTTCTCAAGTTACTGATTTTCAATGTCATTTTAGGTGGCCATAAAGAAAATAAATCTAAAAGGACTGAGGAAGAAGAAATTAAAAGTCAATGAACTCATGGTCATGAAACTTAATAGGAATCCCAACCTGATCAACTATTTAGACAGGTGAGTTGTTGTGCATGTTTCTTTACATATTGCAAACATGCAAGGTGAAATCCCACTTTGGTCAGTGGCAGAAAATAGAGCTGTAATTATTGGCTAATTATTATTGCTCTGCTCACCTCTAATGGATGGGACGAGAGTGCATCTTATCTGCATGAGTCTTCTCTGGCATACATAGTTTGAAAATTACTCAAAAACCTGGATCAGTCACATCTTACTAAATCAATAGCCTGTAAGTTCACAGCACCACTTTGTTTTGGGGCTTGTTTTTTTCAAGTGTCTTTTTATGTCTGGATAAACTAACATAAATGTCCCCTCTTTTCCATTGCTTTGCATGCCAGGAAGACTACGTGCTTAGTTCCAGAAACACACAGCGTGACAGGTTTTTTATCTCTTACTAAACTGCACTTTTTACTTGCTGGCCATTTAAGACATCTCCTTTTTCACAGCTGTGCCTTTCTTCTTGAGACTGCACAGGTTGCAAACAATGCACAGCCAAGAGGGAACGTCTATTCCTTTGATTCTGTCCTTGTCACAAAGGCACCTGGAAACAAGAAACCCAGAAGTAAAAAATCAAGGTAGCCATGCATGTTTATCTCCATGTCCTTGTTTCTTTCTTTCAGCTACCTTCTGGGTGAGGAACTCTGGCTGGTTATGGAGTACATGGATGGAGGCACTCTGAGCGACGTCATCAGCAAGACCTGCCTGTCTGAAGACCAGATGGCAGCCATCTGTCGGGAGGTCAGCAATCCCACCTGTGTTTCCGAGGGCTTGGGCAGGATTGTGTGGGAAACAGGGGCTCAGATCAGGAGAGGTTTCATGTGCCAAGCTTTGTTTCTGTGTTGCCGGTATGCTATGGGCAAGTAAAAGCATCTCAAGTGAAAGGCCTGCCAGTGCCCCTGCACTCAGTGTACTCAGTGCCAGTACTCTTATCTCCTGCTGTTGTACTCTCACTCTGTCTCTTGTATTTGTTGTTCTCCATCTTGCCTCTCTAAATGTTTGCCTGGAGCCTGTCTTCACTGCATTCCTTGCCTGTGATAGCAAATGTGCTGGGGGCAGGATTTGAAACCAGCAGCAAAGAAAAAAGAGAGACTCATTTCTCATAGTCCTCAGCTGAAAAGGATAGGAGTGCAGCCCAAATGCTCTTTGCTTCAGGAAGGTGACTGATGGGATAGTTCCAAGTCTGCGCTGAGGCCAGCAATAAAACCTTTGTCATGCAGCCTCCCATCCAAAAGTGATCTTCTTCACACCAAAGGGAGGGATTTTTCTTTCTTGGCAAAACCCTCATTTGTCTTCTGCATGGAGATAGCATGTCCACTGCAGCAGGAGTCATCCTGGCTGCTTTGCAGGGCACAGTCTACAAGAGCAGGTGCTGTTGCTCTTTCAAAAGCTGACAAGCCTTTCCTTAGAAAGATCCTGCTCTGCAAATATTGGAGCAGCAAGCTTTTCCTCTCAGTGGCACTGTGTTCTGCCATTACTCCCCATTCCCATGGAGAGGGAATCTTTTAGATTCTTTGTTTCCTTTCTTGTGTGATGAAATTACATCACTCATTTTTTCCTGCCTCTGTCTGTTTTCTCTCTCAGTGCCTGCAAGGACTGGATTTTCTCCATTCTAACCATGTGATCTACCGAGATGTAAAGAGCAGAAACATCCTTCTCAGAACCAATGGTTCTGTCAAGCTGGGTCAGTATATTCTTGGTCAGGTGCAGTGTTCCAGGGATGTGGTTGTGGGGCTGCTTTGAGTGACTGCCAGCTCCCCAAAAATGGTGCTGGTGGCAGTGCAGGGACCCCTGCTGTGAGCTGAGGGCACAGTTGCAACGTGCACAGAGGTATGAGAAGGAACCACAAGAAGTCAAGACTGCTCTTAGTCTGCTCTGGTCTTCTTCCAGAGGGAGGGAGTTACAATCTAAAGCTTCAGGGGAATAAAGTCCCCTGCTGTGAGCACCGTTAAAAAACCTGGGTTTTTTGCATGTGGCCAATTCTGTACTACCTTGGCTAAAGCCCAAGGAAATCAAGGGTGGACAGTTCTCCAGGAGATTCAACAGCACATTCTTAGACTGAGAGTGGGGAATTCTTTTGCTTGGTTTCCTAATTGGATCTGGCTTTCATGGTTTGTTGTTTCTCCACAGCTGACTTTGGCCTCTTTGCTCAGCTCACCCCTGAGCAGAGTAGACGGAGCTCCGTGGCCGGCACTTCTGGGTGGATGGCACCTGAAGTGGTGACGGGTCAACCATATGGCCCCAAAGGGGACATATGGTCTTTTGGGATCGTGGGCATCGAAATGATGGAACAAGAAGTTCCTTGCAGGAATGCAACTCCTGTTTCGGTAAGGAGCAAATACTCACTGATCCCGCCATCTTTCTCACCTGTCCCATGTTCTGTGTGCCATTGGACAAAATCCCATTGCCATCTGCTGGCACCACTTCCACCAAGGTCCCCTTCAAAAAATGTCCCTGCAGCACATCAGCACCCGCTGTAGATTTGGTTGCATCAGAAGGGAAGTGGCAGTTCAGAAACCTAACCAGTTCAGAAACCTAACCAGTTCAGAAACCTGCCATTTTGGCCTCCAGCCATGCCTGACACTTCTCATTTGTTTTTTGAACCCTGTTGGAGCTCTGGCTCTGAACAACAAGAATTTTTCAGTGGAACAGTTGGATGTGTGATAAATATCCTTTGAAATGGAGGTTGAGTCTTCCCAGTTTCAGTTTTATAGAAAAAGAAAAAAAGAAACAACCACCAAAGCAATGCCCAAGCAGTTCGGCTTCCTTTTCCCTTTTTGAACCACAGCACATCAATTTTCCTCCCTACTGTAGCATCTTTTCCAAATCCTACTGTAGCATCTTTTCCAAATCCTGTGGGTCTTGTAAACTTTCAGGTTTTCAAGTCATCTGTACATTGTTCCGTCGTGTGTGTGGGTGGCCTGGATATGTTTAGGATGTGTTTTTCTCCAACTGCAGTTAGAATTGTTTGCCAAACCCTTGGCTGTTTCTTGGTACTTTAACAAGTTGATGAGCTTGCAGCCAGGTGCCTGGGCTGGGATCCAACGTGGGCAGTTGACACCGGTGCTGTGTTTCTTTACCACAGGAGCAGGGCCATCCCTGGCCTGCACAGTTCTAATGACAAGGGAGGACTCCAGCTCCCCACCATGTCCAGTGGCTGAGCACAGCTGCAGAGGGACAGGATAAAACCCCCTTTGTGACCTCTGGTGGTGTGGGAAAAGGAAAGAAAGCTGTCCTAATTATTTGTACTTAAGCGAAGTGTGTTTGTTGTTTTAGGCTTGGAAATTTTCCTTTGGGTTGAAGAAGATAATAACAAAGTCTCTTTGGTCACCATCTATTTCAGTGCCACCAGCACAGAACTGTTAGTATTGGGATGGGCATTTTTATGGAGACCAGGCCGCAGCCTGGGGTCATGGAGATCCTGCCAAACCTCCCATTTCTTACTGACACTTTCTGCGATGGGCACATCATTAATGCATTGACTTGAGTATCCAAATGAGTAGAGGGTGAGACAGAGTAAAAATCCCCAGAGTAAAAGTCCATTTTGAATTAGGTGAAATGTCCAGAAAGGGTGAAAAGTCTGTGAGACCAAAGCTGAAGGAAAAACTGCAGAACAGATATAATAGGGGGACAAGGGAGAAATAGATAGACATAAACAAGATCTACTGCAAGGGCAAGTCGACCTGACCTAGGATTTCTTTCTGATAAAAGGCAAATGTCACGCGAAATCCTGTAAAAATGAATATGTATGAACCTATTGTGAAACTGTATGCATATGTATTTGCAAGGAGGATTAAAAAGGGACCTGAAGTTCCCAGAGATACGCATGCCTTTTAAGGGGAATATTCTCCGCATGCGTCCAGCGCTGTAATAAACATACCAGCTTTTACAACTTTAACAAAGTTGTGGAGTTCTTTTCTTTATCTCTGCAAAACAAGGGTGACCATAGGCATGGCACTTCTTCTTCTGATTTGACCATGAAAAGGTTTCCTTTTGCCACAAAAAGAAGCAAAAACTTGCAGCTGAGAGATAGAGCTACAGGTGGTTCCTGTGCATCCAAGCAGGCATTTTCATCTCAATATATTTGTGCATGCATCTTAATGTGTCTGTGTTGAATATGAGATTCCAAATGTTTGCTTTCCTTTCCTGAGGAATAGCTGGTGGATTTCCTTTTTTTCCTTCCACTTACCACTGTTTTCTAGAAGAGGAAAAGAAGCTCAGTGAGATTTGTTTTATGACAGTTTTGCTTCAGAGACCAGCAAGCACTGCAGAGATACCTTTCATGTGCTAATCCTTGGAAATAGTAGAGTTAGTATAGCAAAGTCCCTCTTCCAAAAGCCTGTCAAGCTGGTGTGAATCCTCAGGGAAGGAAACGTGCTTTTGCTGATGTAGTTCCCACTAACTAGGTCAGTCAATGAAATCAGCTGCCAAGGCAAGATCTACTGGATCTTGGAAAAGCTGTGGCTGCATCGGGGTTTGGGTTTTTGGTTGGTAAAGGAAAGTCATCTCTGGGTCTCTGCCAGGGCAGAAACTGCCACTGCAGAATGGAGATTAAACAATGGGATGTGGGAGAGCAGTTACAGATGGGAAAGAAGCAGGTGGAGCCTGGTGTTTCCTTTTTCTGCAGGCTCAACTGCTGACAGCCAGGGGAGAGAGACCACAGCTGCGGCAGCCCAACCGATTCTCACCTTGCCTGTGTGACTTCCTGAGCTGCTGCCTGCAGACAGATGAGGCACGGCGCTGGTCTGCCAAGGAGCTCCTGAAGGTAAAATGGCTGCAGGTGAAACAGGGTCTGAGGGATGGGCTCCTCCTCCACTCAGGTCCAAGGCATCAGCTGAGCCCCCTTCCTCCTCACCTCCACTCTTGGAGCTCTTCAAATGAAAATGGTGAGGAATCCTAGACTGGGCTGGGCAGGCAAGGCCCTGTAAAGGACCTCCCTGGTGCAATGAGCAGGGATATCTTTAAAGCAATCAGGTTGCTCAGAGCCCTTTGCCACCTGACCTGGAATGGGGCACCTATGAGCTCTTGGGACAACGTGTGCCAGTATTGCACTATACTCTGAGTAAACAAGTTCTTCCTTAGACCTACTCTGACTTAATCCCCATTTTGATTGAAAATATTCATCACATTCTATTGTAACTGGACCTGTTACAAAAGGTGTCCCCACTTTCTTCAAATCCACTCTGAAGTCTTGGAAAGTGGCAATAAAGTCTCCCTGGGGCCTGTTCTTCACAAAACTTAATAACTCTCCCTCTCTCTGCATTTCCTGAGAGGAGAGGTGCTCTGTCCTCTGACTGTTTCTGTCACCCCCCTTTTGTAATTTGGTGGGTGTGCAGTTTTATCTAATGGCAAACAAATTGAAGTAGAGCAATGCAGGGTACAGAGACATGAAATGGTGGTGCAGGAACCCAAGGAAGCCAGTCCCAGCTGAGCAGTCAGAGATTTGGCTGTGGGCAGGAGGGGCTGTGGGGGGCCCACTGTGAGCCTCTGAGGGGCCCTGGTTTGTGCCCCCAGCCCACCCTTAGAGGTTTCTGCCACGCAAACAGGGACAGCTGGGAGGGACTTGTGCCAGCCCCATCTGCTGCCTGGCACGCTCAAGCAGACGGGAACTGTGCCAGGGTTACTGCCAGCTTGTGCAGCAGAGAGGGAACTGCAGGGCCCAGTGCCACTGGGCTGGCCCTGCTGGGAAGGAAGGTGCCATCCAGCACACGAGGGCCAGGGCATGGAAAGGCTGACACTGCTCTGTCTCCCTGTGGAAATCAGCACAGTGCCTGTCTTGCAAAGGCAGGGACCTATGTGAGTAATTGGAGTTTCATGAAAGGAAGAAACCCCAGGGACAGAAATCACCATTTCTAGAGCACAGGCAGGACAAAAATCCCAGCAAGATGAAGACATCACAATAAACAGATGAGTGGGATTCTGGGCCACCTTTGCCTGTGATGGCAAGGTCATGCACATGATGACTGGGGAGCAGATGGTCCCATTGCTCCTCTTTCTGGGTCTTATTCAGACCTAGAGGAATCCTGATTGAGTCTCCAAAGCACTGAGTTTGGAAAGTCATGGTTCAATGTTCTTTGTTGTTTTGTTTTTTTTCCTGTGGACAGCATCCATTTGTAACTTCAGCCAAGCCAGCGTCCAGCCTTGCACCACTCATCAACTCAATCAAGATGAAGAAGAAGAAGGAGGAGTGGAGAAGAAGAATGTAATAATCAAGATGTTATCTCCATAACCAATTTAGAGTAGGATTGTAGAGTAGGATTATAGAGTAGGATTGTTGAGTAGTTTTGATTTATAGAGTAGGTTTATAGTATAGGTTTATAGAGTAGGATTATTATTAAATAAAGTTTCAGAAACATCAGCTCATTTGGAAGATTCCCCTCCTTCGGATCCCTTCAGACAGCTCAGCATTTCCTTCTGAATTACCAGTTGTTTTTACTGGTGCTAAGTCACACTTACAGCTTCTTTGGTATGGTTTGTATGTGGAGAAGTTTCCTCTTCATTCATCCTCTCCAGACCACACTGCCTTTGGAATATGGCCCACTGGCTGGTTTTCACACAGCTGTGGTATTTCTAGTTGAGGCAGAAAGGGCAATGGCATTTGCAGGAAAAACCAAAGGAGGGGAGAGGCTGCCAAGACATCCTGCATGGATTCAGGCATTGACCTGTGACTCAAGAGCATTTGAGTTCCTGCCACTTGGATTTGGATCCCTAAGTGCAATCTTTTTGGCTGGAGGAGAGCCTTACTCAAGTGAGAAAGCAGAAGGATCAGAGAGGGTGCTCAGGAAGGTCTCCTGTGGGGCAGAGCTGTCAGCGCCTGTGAGGTGAGAGCGGGCCCGGCCTTGGCCGGGCTGGAGCCCCAGCAGAGCCCCGGCAGCAGCCGGGCCCTGGGTGCCTCTTGCTGGCAGCGGGCGAATCCTCCGCTCTCAGAGCCCAGGGGGCAGCTGGCTGCTGCCGAGGGGAAGCGCAGCCGTGCTGGGCACAGCCCGGCCTGGAGGCATTGGCCATCTGCAGTGTGCCCAGGAGCAGAGAAAGGCCAAGGGCAGCCCAGGGCCGCTGGGCTGGCTGAGGATTCCTGCTCTTCTGCCGGCTGCCCTGCAACTCCTGGCAAAGGTCAGCAGTGTGTGCAGCGCTCTGGGCCCCGGGGCAGGGAGCCGGGCTGCTCGGCAGGCTGGAGCACAGGGCAGCCTCCTTCAGGCCCGGCCCTTCTGCCAGGGGAAGCCAGGCCAGCGTGAGGCAGGGACAGCTTGGCAGGGCACAGCTGCAGGAGCCAGCGCCTCACGCAGCTCTGGCAGGAAGCGCCTGCAATCCTGCAGCTCTGCACTGAGCCACAGCAAAGGTGTGAGATGCAGAGTGTTTGGCAGGAATATTCAGGCCCACCAGGCCAGGCTGCTTTGTGCTGTCTGGCACACAGCAAGCACTGTGTAATGCAGCTCTGAGCTGCTGGGAGAAAGGGAATCAGGGATGTGCCTGAGGCTTGTGCTTGAGGAGTGAATTGATTTGGAAGGGGGCAGAAGGGTTTCAGCAGGCAATTTGTGTTTTCTTCATTAATTTCTGAAAGAAAGTCACAATGTGTTGCACACAGGTAGGGTTGTTAGAAAAGAAAGGCCTTATAAAATCAGGCCTTGCTATGGTCAATTCCCAACTGGCCTGGTCTGCCTTCTATGTGCAGCCAGCTAACTTCCCATGGGAATAGTCGTGAGTGCAGTTAGCACAACAAGCTGTTGTGCTAAGAAAACTGTTTGTATAAATAAGTAATAAACAAGAAATCTGTCCCATGAGCGTCCACGAAAGAAAAATGTAATCACCCGAGTGAGTCTTAAAAAGAGACAGTCTTAGCATGTACACACTAATACACCTTCTAAGCAATAAATTGTGTGTCAAGGAAACCACCAGCCAGTTGGAGTTGAACACAAGGTCTGTGAAAACAGTATAAAAATGAGTTATATGAATAAAGAATTGGCTTTCCATGCGTGAAGAAACTGAGTCCCGGCTGCTTAATTGACACAGCAATGTGGCTTCACTCAGCAAGAGCATTTGCAGGGTGTATTGATGAAACCCTTGTGTTTGATTCCCAGAATAGGAAGGGAAGGTGTTAAGTGTAACAAACAGGGCTTAGTCTTGTGAATTCCTTTAGCTTTAACAGGAGTGCTGAACCCTGTATTCCTCCACTGCAGTGCTTACTGTCTGCAAGTGGCTGTCTTGGCCTTGAGAATAAGGAGAGTGGTCCTGCTAAGAAGGCAGCTGGAATGCATTCAAAGGGAAGAAAGTGTTTTAAGGGGCTCTTGACCACCAAAGGAGAGTTTGGGCAATGGGATTATTTCCCAAATGACTGTGTCAGGAACCAGAGTCATGCCCAAAGCCCTGCCACATTTGATCCATGTTTGAGCAGGTTGACAAGACAATGAAGAAAAGTGTCTTGTTTAACAGGTGGGACCTTGACCCTTGAAAGAGAAACAATGTGTTGGTCAATCGGTGGGCAGTCAAGCTTTGAAAGGGGGACAGTGCATAACGGAGCCCTTGGTGACAGGGAGTCATGGAGTCATCCTGAGCCATCATCTCACAGCCAGCCATGTGTGAGCTGATGCTGTAACTGGGGAAATTCCACTCCTGAGCAGGAGATACAAGGCCTGGTTCTGAGCTGGAAGGGTGTGAAGGATGAGATTCACAGCGTTTTGATCCAGGGGATGTCCTCAAAGTGCACTGCCTACCTGCCCCTGCTGCCGAGCGCCACGCTCCATCTCCTTCTCCTGCTCAGCAGATTTTTGGGAATCCAGGGGTTGGTATCTATTTTTTGCTACTGCAACTAACGGAATAACTTTGCTTTGCAAGCTCAGTTGTGTCTTTGGTTCTTTTGTGCATGGATCTCCTCTTGAACCTGTGGCAACGACCGCCAAGATCCTATAGGACACTCCTACTCTGATGTCAACAAATTCTGAGAAGTGACTGAAATATGTCAATAAATCTGGGGTAATGTTTAGCTTGGGAGTTTCAGCAAAGTATTAAATATGTCTTAGTTCCATGGATATAAACTAGTAGGTGAGATTGCTGGCTGTGCAGGGCTTAGGGAAGTGATTCCCTGTGCACCCAGCATTGAAATAAAGGAATGCCTCCTTTCTAACCCTCAGCTGGCAGCAGGGATCAGGCCCTCCTTGGAAACTTTCATTTTGGCAACTCCTGTTAGCAGCTGAAAAAGGTCAAAATGAAAGCTTTTCCAGTTGTTTTCCTCTAGTTGATCTTTTTAGGCACCAAAGCTCTGTGTCGTGGGTGGCCTGGGTGTGTGCAGAGCAATGCAGCCCCCACAAAGCCCTTGGTTTCCCCACGAGTTGCCAGTTTGACTGCTTCCAAAGGGGAAGAAAGGCAGAGATGTACACGCACAGGAGTCCTGGCCATGTCCAATGGCCAAAGTGTGCAAATATGTGGGGAGATTTGTTAGGAATGATTTCAGCTGTTATGCCAACAGTGCCTTCTCTCCTAGCTCTGTGCATTATGGGTGAGTAATGTAATAGTTGGCTCTCACAATTAAGAGATAGCTATTATGTGGATAGATATTATTTTTAAATGTAAAGTGCTGTTATTGTAATATGTCCTCCCATTGTCCTCTTTCCCCTCCCCATTGTAATAGCCTTGCTAGTCAGGGCGTTTGGGGAGGGCTGGCTTGTGACCAGCAGGCGGGTGTAACAACACCTGACTTCCAGTCAAGATGTAAGAAAGTAATCTCCACAATGGACAGCAGAGAAAGAGCTGACTGACAAAACATTGGGAGGGGCTAAGGGTATAAAAGGCAGAGCATCTCTTCTGTAGATGAGCATGCGGCTGCTAATCGTGGAGACTCCCAGTGCTGCAATCTTTCCTTATTCAGTCCTTTCTAAAGGTTTAATAAACCTTTAAAAAAATAAAGGAAGGGTCATTTCTCAGTTGGGCAATGCTTTGACCCATTTTCTTGGTCTGGTTTCCTTTGCTTGTGTCCCATCTGAGCACTCAGTTGGGGTACAGGCTGTAGGTGTTTTGTGCACTCCCTGAGTTCCTCTTGGATCCCCTGAACAACGGACTTTGGTCCACCAGGGAAATATGTGCTGCTTTGTGACAGAGGAGAACTTCCCTGGCTATTTTGTGTTTTCTGTAGGGAAGATTGTTATTGTTTTGCATAAACTCGCAGACCAACATGGAACGTTTGCTTTGGGATGTCAGGGCATGCTTGCCACATTGTCGTAGTGACATCAGAAGGTTACCTTGGTGCATGGAGGGCCTGAGTGTCAGAGCAGCCCTAGCACTTGCTCAGTTCAGGAGAACCCTCCAGGGTGAGGCACTCGTCAGTGGGCTTTTGCACATTTACAGGAGCCTTGTTTTTATACTGTGTCAGCAAAACCTGCAAACTTGCAGAGAAGTATTAGAATGATTGAGCGGAGAAGTATTAGAATGATTGAGCGTATTGCTCCAGTTCTTTTCGCCGCCTATGGCATTCCTTATTCTGCCTATTTTGTGACACACTTCATATGTAAGTAGATGTTTCCTCACTTCTTAGGTGAGGGTGTATCCTTACCTGGCTTTTCTATGTCTTCCTGCTCTTTCTTAGTGACTGAGTTTCTGATTTTGAAACAGAAATAGCATTAAGATGCCACTGGTTTGGTAAAGGTCCTGGCAAGGCATTCAGCTAAAAAAGGGGTGTCTGTAGCCACAGGGGCAGCATTTGCAAGGCAACCTGCGGGGCTTCCATTCCCTCCACGGGAGAGTCTGTGGCAGCAGAGTCTGTCATTTCCTCAGTTTGCTGGGACACGCAAGACACCTTTGAAAATGTAGACTGGGAGACCTTCTTGAAGGCCTTCTAAAAACTCTGCAGTTGTTCCCAGAACTGAGGGAAAGCTTCTTTTATTCTAAATTTTGTCATGAAAGGATTTGACTGTCTAACTTGACCTTTTACTGAGTGCTAAAAGAGTTATTCCCTTTGAAAGGAAGTGCAAACTCCAAAGCAGTGAGTGTCTGCCACAGCTCAGGGGGATTTTGGGGAAGCTTTTCTGGGCAACTGTTTCCTGCAAGTAAATGAGAACTAGTGCATATAACTGATTAAAAAAAATAAATAAAATAATACCTGAGGGAAAGGATTTCAGAAGCTGTTTTATGTATTTGCTAGAACAGGAGCATTGAGTGTTAAAGAACAATTTGCATTTTCTTGGTCATGTTTGTAGCCATTAACTGGCAAAACAGGCCAAAGTGTAGGCACAACCAAAAATATTGACCTGATCTCTTGCTGGCTGTGTGAATGAAATGTGTCTCTTGGAGGGATGTTATGAAATGGGAAATCATCTGTGTTTGGGTTCACTTGTTCTGTTGGATTCGGTGGCCCAGGCAGTTTTCTGACAGCATCTGGTTCATTTTCCCTTCACACCACAGGTCACCTGAGGCGTGTCTTCTGTGGTGCTGATTCTGAGGTGAGTGAGAAAGGAACATTTCATGTTCTTTGTGTTTAAGAATTGTAGAGGAAGCTGAGAGCTTGGCCAGTAGCAGTAGAGTGCAGACAGCCAGCGAGGAAGGCTGAACGAAAACCCATTTTCAAACCTGCAAGAAAAAAAACAAAGCCAGAGATGGGTATATTAAAAATTTCCATCTCAGAGCTTTGAAGAACTAGAAACCTAGTTTTGCAGAGAGACCCTTGCTTGCTGACGACAGATAGGGTGGAATATTTACTTAAGAGCAATTTCCTTTACAGTTGAATTAGACTATTTTAATTAAGTCAGAGTTCCTTAGAATACTGTTCCTATCAAAATTTATGATATCTATTTAGAATATGCCATTATAGAGCAGGAAGACCATCTTGCAATGGTGCCTGCTGTATCTGAAGTGAAATGGGCACCTTTGTGGCTGGGGAGCTGCGTGGGCCAAAAGGAGGCAGGGCTGGCGGGCTTGAGCAGCTGCAGATGAGGCAGCATGTGGCCAGGTGTCCAAGAAGGCCAAGGGCATGGTGGCCTGTGTCAGCAGCAGCGGGGCAGCAGGAGCAGGGCAGGGAGCGTGGGCACTGTGCTGGGCAGTGCTGCGGCCACAGCTGGAGTGCTGTGTGCACTTGTGGGTCCCTGGGAAGCAGAAAGTCACGGAGGGGCTGCAGCGTGTGCCCAGAAGGACAGGGGAGCTGGGCAAGGAGGTGCAGCACAAGGCCAGTGAGGAGGTGCTGAGGGAGCTTTAGCCTGGACAATGGGAGGCTCTTGAGGCACCTTCAGGCAGACTTCCATCAATCTCTGCCCTGACAGTGCTCAGCACAAGGGCTGTTTCGCTGCCATACATCCCCTCACTGCATTCAAGGGCTTTAGACACTGGAGTGGGCAATACTTCCATCCTGTGGTTCGTTGTCTCCTTGGTTTGCTAGCACAAGAAGGCCTGTTCATTTCTCTCTGTTTCTGGCAGCAAAGAGTCTGCTGCACAATGTTGTCTACTATTTTCCAGCCCTGAATGGAATTCTGGTCCAGTTTGAGCTTTCCAGGTCTGCAGCAGCAGCAGTAGCAAAGGCGTTGCTGTCGCTTTCCTAGTTTTCCACTTCTGTGCTTTCAAGACCTAAAAGGTCCGTTTTGCCCAGACAACCCTGCTTGCTGATAGCAGCAGGGAGGAATATTGAATTCATAGCCATATAGAATTCTATTGAATTAGCCCATTTTAATTTGTTTGGTGAGGTTGGTGTGACTTAGAATCCCATTACCAAAAAAATTTATGATTTCTGATTAGAAAATGTGGCGGTCGATCTGAAAAGAAATGAGGTTCTACATGATAAGTAACAGCCTGTCCCTGCTTCTCACTTGCCACAGATGACAGAACCAAGAGCCGTCTCTCCCCTGGCTCCTGCTGCTCCTGCAGAAGAAACCAGAGAGGAGCAAACTGAGTTGGATGAGCGCCAGCCTCCATACTTGGTCCAACCAGAGCCTGGATATTCTGAAGCTGTAAGTGCCAGTTGTGTGCGGTGCTGTCTTTAGTGCAAGGCAGAGGTGCAAGTTTTGGAGCAGCCAGCACTTTGCTGTTGCAGGCTGAGGTTGCTGGGTGCTGGAGTCCTGCCAGGAGCTAGGGATTTCCTCCAGGCAGTGACCACAGAACTTGGCCTCTGAGCTGTCATGTTGAGGACCCAAAGGGCTGGTGCCTCTGGGAGAGTATCTGGCTGCTTGGCTCAGGGAAGCTCTGTCTCTTGGCTTCTGCAGTGCTATGGCCAAGGGCAAAGGAGGTAGTGCTGGAGGTGCCAGGCCTTGGTTGGTGTGTTTTCCCTTTTTGGAAAGGTGTGTTTGCCTTGTGAAAGCGCTCTGCACTTTCCATGAGTAGTTCTTCACTTGTACAGTCTCATTTGGGCCACCTGTCTTTTGGCTTTTGATAAGCTGCAAGGAGAGGATTGTGTGCTCCATGCAGCTGTGGGGGGCCACTCTTGTCCCGCGTGGCCAAAGAAACCAAGTGCGGAGTTGCGAAGCCTTCTTGTGAGGCCAAAAGCAGAAGGGGCCAGTGTCTGTTGATGCATATTTTGGTGCAGGCTGCAGCTTCGGCAAGTGCCTTGGAGCCTGGAGTGGGGTGAAGCTGCAAGTCCTTGACTGCTGTCTTGTGTTGCTCAGAAGAGGAAGGCCATCTTGCAATGGTGCCTGCTGCATCTGAAGTGAAATGGACACCTTTGTGGCTAGGGAGCTGCGTGGGCCAAAACGCTGGTCAGAATTCTCAGCTGACAGGGAGAAGAAACTCCTTGGTCCTCTTCCATATACTGAGATGGCCATAGAGTTTCTCTGATCTCTATCAGAGATCTTTGCATGAATATTATCTCCTGAATGACCAGGATTTCTTACAAGAGTGTAGATGTCAGAAAGGCAGGATGGAGCTGTGGGACAGGGCAGGGTGTCAGTCACTACTGAAAGACAAACAGGACATGGCAGAAGCAGAGGGAGGCCCTCACCAGACCCTTGAGAAATGCCACACCTTCCCTGTCAGCTGCCTGAGAGGCTGTTGGAGCTTCAGTCCCAGATGGCCCCTGATTGTCAGGCCAGGGTCACTTTGGAATCTGTGCCTCCCTTGAACAGAGAATGACCCAGCAGAGCAGCAGCACAGTGCTTTGGGAACGTGTGAGCCCAGCAGGCTTTGAGTCTTGGCCCACAAGGTTGTATGGGAAGCTGAAACCCATCTTCTCTTGCTTTCTGTGCAGGTGCTTCTAGAGAGAGAGCAGGAGCAGATTGCTTCAACAGAGATGCCATGGCAGACTCAGGGAGAGCTGCTCCCAGCCTCAGAGCACGAAGAGCAGCTCAGGCAGCAGGTGGAAGAGCCACAGGAGAATGGCCAGGTAAGCCTGACTGGCCAGGTGACAGAGGGAAGGGCAGGGAGAGGGGCATAAACCAGAGCTCTTGGGACTGAGGAGGCCAGGAGTCCCACAGGCACTGGAAGCACAGAGCCTTGGAATCCGCAGAGATCAGCACCAGGACAGGATGGTTACAGTGGAAGCAGAGCTGGGTAGGGAAGCAGAAAGAAGGGGCTGAATAAATGTGATTTTGAGGCTACAAGAGGAAAAAATGATGGCAGCTCCCAGTCACTTGCTCTGCATTTGTGTGTACAGAAGATCAAGGCAGAGCCACAAGCAGAGCTGCCCGAAGCTCAGAGTGCCATCATGGATGTGAAGAGGAGGAACAAGGCAGACATGGGAAGAATTCAAGAGGAGAATCTCCATCAGCAGATGGGCGATCAACAACACCAGGTGAGTGAAAGAGTGGCAGACACTCCACTCATAAGGCGTCCTCCTCTCTCTCCTTGTTTACAGAACATCAGGGAATACCTGCAGGCAGAGCTGCAGAAAACTGACGCTAGGATCAAGGCACTGGAGAAGAGGCTTGAGGAAGACATGAAAATCATCACAGAGAAAGCTATCTGCCTCCCTCAGGCTCTAGAAAAGCAAGTGAGTGAAAGAAGGATAGCCACTGCCATCACCAAACTGGTGGTTTCTGCCCTTCTTGCCTTTGCAGTGCAGAGCAGCAGGGAGTGGGGCCATGCCTCTGAGTGCCATCCTGCTCTAGTGTGGATCAGAGTCACTCTGAAGGACATTTTCTGGTGTGCTGAATCTCCACTGCTGCCCTGGACAGTGAAATTTGTCCTTTGGCCTTCTGGCCAGCAGTCATCCAAATTGATTCCTGCTGGCCTGTTCCTGCTCTCCTTGTTTCTTGAGGTGTTTTTACAGTGGAACGTGGCGACCCAGATGGAGGATTGAAACAAGCTCTGTATCCTCTGTCAATCTGTTCTTTGCCTTTCCTCACAGTCGATGACTCCTGGCTGACAGGGACAAGCTGTAGTGTCTGACTGCTTTGTTCTGTTTGACTTGAGGTGCAAGTGCTGACATCTCACTGGGCAGCCTGCGAAGACTTCCAGCAAATGTCTGGCAATGAAGAGCCCCAAGTTAGGAGTGAGGCACAGGAACAGTGCCCACCAGAAGTGCTCCAGGTTGAGCACATCTACACGGGCTTTGGCACTTAAGCTGCTGCTGCAGCAGCATCACCTCAAGGAACCTATATTGTCAAACCTGGGAACTTGAGCTCGGGCAGTTTGTTCATCTCCAGTGCTGACAGCAGCATGGCTGCTCCAAAACAGGAGACTGAGGAGGAGTACCTGGAGATGCTGGGTATGTCTGGGGTGTTTCTTGTCTGAGGGACAGTGCATTGTGTGCAGGTGTCAGCAGAGCTGTAGCAAATGCTCCTCCTGAGTTTGGTGTCACAGGGCCATCTAGGACTCCCCAGAGGAAGCGCTGTGCTCCCAGGCAGCGAGAGAGCGCTCTGGGTGTTCCTGCTGCCTCTGAGGGCACCTTGGACTGGCTTGGCTTTGCCTGAGCTTCCCTCTCTGCGAAAGGCTGAAGCAGGGATTGTTCTTGGATCAGCACAAGGCTGTGACCTTGTAAATGATCTAGGAAAATCCTGTCTGCTAGTGGCCAAACTGAACAGAATTTTTAGCTTCCAAAATTCTCCTTAGACTCCAGACTTCCAACCAGTCATCAGAGCAAAGAAACTTCACAGAAATGGACTGGCTTTGGAGTTTTGTCTTTTTGGTTGGGGATTTTTTTTTGGGGGGGGGGGGGGTTGGAGGGGTTGTTTTTGAGTTGTTTATTTTTGGTGAGGGTTTGTTTTTGTCTTTTTCCCCGTCCTGAAGGATCCCTTCTGCTCCACATCTTACTGATGGTATTTTTATGACTATTACTGTTGCCATTACTATATCTGCAGTTTATTTTCATGAGAATGCTATATTTTTGTCTGTAAGAACTACTTTGAAAGAACATCAGGTTACAGGACAAATAGAGAGCAAGAGCTGCTTTCCATGTGCCCCCAAAGAAAAAACAGATACTTTTACATTTATGCTTATCAGATGTGTCCAAGAAACACATCCAAGTGACGTGAACAGATAAAACTCTACTGCAGGCATTTCTCAGGAGAGAGCCTCCAGCCCAGCCATGCTATATTCCCCAGATCCATGGCACTTTTCCATACCTGATTCCCACTCTTTCCCAGGACTGTTAGAATCCCAGCCATTGGCCCAAGCCCTGCTGAGATCAGTCTCCAGGAAAACACATCCAGTCCTTTGTGATTCTGCAGCACAACCCAATGGATCTGCTTCTTGCCCCTAACAGCTGCCAGTGCTGTGCTCTCAGATAAGACCTGGGGGGGCTGAGACCAGAGCCCAGGGGATTCTGTGTCTACCATCACCTGCTGGGACAAAAAGGGCACTGATCCGCACCTCGGTGTGGCTGATCTCAAAGCCCATCCTGTTGTCTCCTGAATGGGGGCAACAGCTCATAAGGGGCTCAGGCTGGCTGTGGCTTCTTCCCACTGCTTGTCAGTGCTCATACTTGCGCTTTGCCAGCCTTGTTGTGCTAGCTGCCCTGTCCCTGAGGGCTGGAGGGACTGCAGAGGCTGGAGCCTTCCTTAGCTGGGAGAGGGGCATCTTTGAGCTCAGCCTGCTCATAAACAGGTCAGGGTCCTGATGCTGAAAGCCCCATTGGGATTGGCTCTAGCATGAGCTGCTCTGGTTTACAAATGGAAACTAGAGCAGCTCATGCTAGAGCCAATCCCAATGGGGCTGACAAACCGCTGGAAGGTGGGGAAGATGTCCTTCTCTCCTGGGAATGCATCTGCCTGTGCTTTGTTTCCTGTCAAGAGAACTCTTCAAAGGACTGTACAAAATCGGTCTCTGTGCCAGCCATCTGCAGGACTCTGAGGCTAGCAACAAGGCAAGGGAGAAGAGTGACAGGAATAAAGGCGGATATACCCATCCTATTGACGATTATTGGTCTCGGTTTTATTGATCCAACTTACGCATTCTTATAGTAGTGGTAATGAAGTTCATGCATATTCCAAAATCACCCTCATCATTGGTTACAAGCTACATGTTAACCCCTCCTTATGTTGCTCATGCCTGTGGCATCTTTATTGAAAATAACACCTGTTTCTCACACTCTGCTGTTGCTTGCTATGATTAGCCTCAAGGACTCCATGTTTTCCCTACCGTGCTTCTCATCATTAAACCAAGGACACAGACCATGTTTTTCTTGCAAGGGAAAAGGCTGAGAATTTGGTTCTCACAGCTGCTTCTTCCCACTGCTTGTCAGTGCTCATGCTTGCGCTTTGCCAGCCTTGTTGTGCTAGCTACCCTGTCCCTGAGGGCTGGAGGGACTGCAGAGGCTGGAGCCTTCCTTAGCTGGGAGAGGGGCATCTTTGAGCTCAGCCTGCTCATAAACAGGTCAGGGTCCTGATGCTGAAAGCACCCTCAGGATTGGCTCTAGCATGAGCTGCTCTGGTTTACAAACGGAACGGCATTCTTCTGACAAACTGCTGGAAGGTGGGGAAGATGTCCTTCTCTCCTGGGAACGCATCTGCCTGTGCTTTGTCTCCTGTCAAGAGAACTGTTCAAAGGACTGTACAAAATCTGTCTCTGTGCCAGCCACCTGCACTGCAGGGCTGCCTCTCCTTTTGCTGTTGTGGTTGTTGTTACCCAGCTGAGCACAAAGGGCTCAGAGCCCCAGACGGTTGGGCTGCTTTTTCTATCTCCTGGAAGCTGGGATCCCTGCTTTCAAGTCAGCATTTTGTTTCCCTCAGGGAGAATTGTTTTTCGGAGATAAAGAAAAGAACTCCACAACTTCGTGAAAGTTGTAAAAGCCGGTATGTTTATTGCAGTGCTGGTCCCATGCGGAGCTTGCTCTGCTCAAAAGGCATGTGCACCTCTGGGAACTTCAGGTCCCTTTTTATCCTCCTTTCAAATACATATGTATACAGTTTCACAATAGGTTCATACATATTCATTTTTACAGGATTTCGCAAGACATTTGCTGCTAGTTTCTTTTTATCAGAAAGAATTCCTAGGTCAGGTTGACTTGCCCTTGCAGTAGTTTCTGTTTTTCTTTATCTGTCTCCCTTGTCTCTCTATTATGTCTATTCTGCAGTTTTCCCTTCAGCTTTGGCCTTACAGACTTTTCACCCTTTCTGGACATTTCGCCTGATTCAAAATGGACTTTGTGGATATTTTACTCTGTCTCAGAATGGCGAACCCCATTGAAGATCCCCTGATGAAATACACTGAGCTGGAATATATTGGCAGTGGTGAGTCCAACCACAGTTATTTCTACTAAACCATGGGCCAGGTGTTTTTCTGGTGGAACGTCTATCCAGCGTGAAGTCAGGCCACCTGCTAACTACTGCAGTGCCTAATCACAAGGCAGTTTGGCACAGCTCAGCTGTGTCATTGCAAAATCACTCGCTCCATGTGTGTTGTCTCGTGCCACCAACTTCTCAAGTTACTGATTTTCAATGTCATTTTAGGTAGCCATAAAGAAAGTAAATCTTCAAGGACTGAGGAAGAAGGAACTAACCTTCAATGAAATAATGATCATGAAGAGCTATAGGAGTCCCAATGTTGTGAATTATTTAGACATGTGAGTGGTTATGGTCTTACCCCATGGATGTGCATTTACATACAGCAAACATGAGCGGTTAAAAACCCACTTTGGTCAGTGGCAGAAAGTAGAGCTGTTAATTTTTATTCATTCATATTTCTCTACTCATTTCCAATGGATGAGAAGAGTCTGCATCCTGTCTGCATGAGTCTTCCCTGGCACACCTAGTTTGAAAATTATTCCAAAATTATCCAAAACCTGGATCAGCTGTATCTTCCTAAGTCAATAGCCTCCAAGTTCACTGCCTCCACATTTTTTTGGGATTGAGTTTTTCAAGTTTCTTAAGTGCTGATGAACCATCCTCAAGTGGATTTCCCTTGCATTGTTGCCCCTCTTTGTGCATGCCAGGAAGACTAGCAACTTCTACAGGTAGTCCATTGTAACTAGGTACAGTTCTACCTGCCTTTGTATTGGAGTTCAGGGCATGTTTTTTTTTGTCCATAATTTCATGGCTTTTATGAAAATATGCATTCATACCTGCACATTTTTGTGCTTCTGATTATTCATATACACCAAAACACTTCTTTTTTAACTCCTGATTTATTCCAATTGGGAATTTTGAGGTAGTAGATTTGAAAATGTCACAAAACAACACCCTTTGGGTAGTTTTCCTCACTCTTAAAAAAAAAAACAAACCATATGCCATTTTAGTCTCTGTCTCTCTAAGTTGGATCATACCGGCCTCTTTTAAATCAGGGCTACAATACTCTTTTAGGATTGAGAGAGGTCCATGAAATGCACATCACTGATTCCTCTTGTGGAATGTCATGGCCCTGGCCATAAAGCTTTTAAAGCCTCTTTTTACTTGTTTTTTTCTCTCATTAGCTCAACTGCAAAAACACATTTAGTCGCAAACTTACACAAGATGAGAAAAAAAAAAAGATGTGATGGGCCTTTGGGAGCTTCTTGCTGATCCAGCTGGAGGCCTCCATCTCCCCAGGATGTTTTGGCTGAGCCAAGCTTTGCTGCGTTTGGGCCACAAATACCACTGCCCCCGCTTTCTTCTATCTACAAGTACCATGGCTGGGCAAAAACTGCCACGTGGGCCATTTTCCAAAGGCACTTTGGTCTGGAGTTTGTGCATGAAGGACAGCCTTATCCACTTCCAAACCACATGAAAAAATCATGGAAGACAACTTCCCATCCTCAACAAACAACTGACAATTCACAAGTGGATGTAGAGCTTCTTTATGGAATGAAAAGGAAGGCAATCTTTCAATGCAGTTGTGCTGTCGGGAGTTTTTCTTCTGACTCCCACCCACAGCTGGCACTGGAAAGAGTCACACCTCTGCAAGTGTCAGTGTCTTCTGTCTGCCATCAATTGTTTTGCTCAACAATCAGAACAGGCATCAGGCTGGAGAGAGGCTCAGCTGATAGGAGGAACAGGAGCTGCCCCAAGGAGAAAAAAAGCAATCAACTTTTACCTCCCAAACCCATCTCCCCCAGAGGCTCAAGCAGGATTCCTTTGGTTCCCAGAAATACTAAGAAATAGGGCTGAGAAGACTCTCTGCAACTATGTGTTCATGTCCAAGACTTTGCTGATGCCATTTAGATTTGCCCTTTTTTTTTCTATCTTTTCTGTATTCTTTGCACATCTCTTTAGAGCTCTGTAGGCTACTCTATTTGTGACTACTGTTCCCAGTCCTTTTCCATGGCCTTTGCCTAAGCAGAAAGACAAACTTCCAGAGCTCAAAGCACCAGGGGATAGAAGGCCCCAGTGTTGTCTTGGTTCTTCCTGGGACAGACCCCTGCAGGGAGCTGGTGGACTCACCATCCCTGCAAGCTTTTGAAAAAAGACTGCATGTGGCCCTCGGTGCCGTGCTTAGTTGAGGTGTTAGGGCATGGGTTGGACTCGATCATCTTGAAAGTGTCTGTCTTCCAAGCCAGTGATTCTGTCAATCTGTCACCGAGGGAGCTTTTCCTGCAGCCCTGGAAAGGCCTCCAGGGGCCCTTGGCCGAGGATGGGGATCAGGGCTCATGGAAAAGAAGCAAAGGGCTCAAGGCGAAGGCCGAGAGGGCAGAGCTGCCCCAGCGCGGCCCAGAGCGAGCCTCACGTCCTCCTCCTCAGGCTGCGCCCTCTGCGCTGCCCTTTGCGGCGCCGGCAGCTCCTCTCGCTGCGGGGCTCCAGGCCGTGCTGGGGCCGGACCCCGTCTTCGGCAAGCGCCGCAGCCTCGGAGGCGAGCGGCTGCTGCTGTGGCCGGCAGGGGAGAGCTGCGGCTGCGGCCCTGGGCACGGCGAGCTGCCGCTATGGCCGGCTCCTGCCGCGGCTCCTGCCGCGGCTCCTGCCGCGGCTCCTGCCGCGGCTCCTGCCGCGGCTCCTGCCGCGGCTCCTGCCGCGGCTCCTGCCGCGGCTCCTGCCGCGGCTCCTGCCGCGGCTCCTGCCGCGGCTCCTGCCGCGGCTCCTGCCGCGGCTCCTGCCGCGGCTCCTGCCGCGGCTCCTGCCTCTGCTGCAGCCCTGTGCGCGCAGACATGGCCGAGGGCTGCCCGGCAGCTCCCTGCCCGTCCGCAGCGGGCCCGGCCGGGCTGCTGCTCTCTGCGGCCTCTGCCCGCCGCTGCCGGCCCCGCCGCGCTCCCGCCTGCCTCTGCCGCAGCCGGGCCCGCACGGGAGGCAGCACATTGCGGCCGGCTCGGAAAAGCCCTGCCCGCAAACCGCCCGCCACGGCCCCGGCCTCAGGCCACAGGCTGCCGGCGTCCTCGCAGCTGCGAGCCGGCCCGGGCCGCCTGCCGGCCTCGGCCACAGCTCCCGCCCGTGTCTCCATGGCCGCGGCTGCTCGGCACAGCGGGCTGAGCGCAGCGAGCGCCGGCAGCAGCTCCTCACCGGCCCAGGCTCCGGGAGCTCCGGGCGCTCCGAGCCCGCCCAACCCCGAATTCCAGCCCTGAGGGGCTCGGCGTCCCAATGCATCCCCTGGGGACAGCAGAGTCGGCCGCTGAGCTCAGCCCATGGTGACACCACCAAGTGACCACTGGAAAATTCACCAAGCCCTCATCAGAGACAAGAGAAAACTCCCACGCTGCCTGACAGCCTGAAGCAACTGCCAATTACAGACCATTCCATCCATGTAGAAAAAGAGACTTTTGCATTAAAGCAGAAAAAGAGTTCTCTAAAAGAAGGCCAGAACAAACAACAAAGTTATTTGGACTCATGCTTCTGTTTGTTAGAAAGGCCAAGAAAATGCCCTGCTCTTCTGACACAGCTCTCTGTTCATGATGTGGGACAGCGAGTGCCAATGTGCAGGAGCTGATGCAAGGGACAGGGACGAGGATGCAGCAGGCACAGTGCCAAGCTGACACAGGGATGGTCTCTGGCAGTAGCACTGAAAGAGAGGAGTTTGCAGACAGGACAGAAAATGGCTCTTTCTTTCACCTCTTCTTTCAGTGCTGCTAAGAATGCAGCCTGGAGCAAGTTGGGAACACCAGAGCAGGGAGCCCTTTCCAGGCAGGGCTGCATCAGACACAAACCAGGAGGGGAGTGAGGAGCCCCTGTGGTGGCAGTGAGCAGCCTCGGGCTCTGCTCACTGCTGGTGGCATTTTCTATAGAACCATCCCCAAGGACTTCTGTTGTGCTCTGTATTTCTAAGTGTTTTCCCCCTTGTTTTTTTTTGTCTCCTGCACCTTTATTTCTCCAAATTTTCCTACCCTATCAGCAGCAGCCCCTGTCCAGAACCGGCTCTAAAATATCAGTAAAGCAGCTAGGAACAGCAATGGGTGGAATTTGGTGGCTCAGGAATTCATATGCCAGAGCCCTGCCTGTGCCTTATGCTTTGTCAGGACCTCCTTTTCTGTGCAAAAACTAGTGAGCAGTGAAGGTTTTTTGTGTAGGAACTCCTGAGGAGCAAATGTTGTACTGGGGTTCTCATGAGTGTATCCGTTAAGTTCATTTATAGGAAACAGAAAGTAAGGCCAGGGTATCAGAGCAGCTGGGAGCTGGTCACTCCCTGCAAAGGGCTGGCGTATGGCTCAGGCACACCACGTTCCAGGATGGGCGAGAAGGGTAAACGTGCTCAAGGTGGTGCAGGTTGAGGTTTGGGTTCACCTAGAGGGTAGCCAGGCGTGGTGAGCACTGGAAGATGCAGCTGCAGTCCCCATCCATGTCCCTTTCAGTGCTGGCTTTAGGGTGTCTGCAGCCTGGATCCAGAGCGCCCTGGGGACTCCTGTGGCTGCCTTTGCACTCAGGGTGAGGATGCCCAGGAGCCCCTGAGGCCGGCACTGGGGACCAGGGCTGGGGCTTGTGGCTGGCAGGTGGGGCTCTGGGGGCTGTGACATGCCAGGGCATCGGTCACTCTCACTGCCCTCCGCAGCCCTGGCTAGCTCTGGGATGCTCCAGGAACAATGGAAAGAGTGGGGAACTAGCTAGGTTAGGGTTTTGCCTGAGCCAGAACCTCTAGGTCAGCTGCCTAGCAGTAGAGACCCCCAGAGAACCCAGTGAAGGACGCAGAGGAAGCTCTTCTGCCGTGTAAAGTGCAGAGAATTTATCAGGAGAGGCGGGGAGAAGGTTCACAGCATAGCACGACAGAGAGAGCAAAAGCTAAAAGAACTCCCACTACCCCTGTGCACGGGTTTTTAAAATATTTCAAAACGGGGGTGGACGCCATATAGTAACCAATAAGCGACTCTCGGGGTGTGGTTTTGAGGGCTACAACAAATCAGAACAAGGGGAGGAGAGAGGGTTGGGATAGGGATTGGATCTTAGGGTGAGGGACAGGGAACTTTCTGGAACAAAGGGTAGGGTTTGGGCTGATGGATGGGGCAAAGGGGCCGGGTTGTCTTGACAGACAGGGAAAAATCTGCTAAGGAGGGAGGGGATTCCTTGAGGGACGCTTGGGTAGGAGGGCATAACACAGGGGAGAAATTACCTGTAATAACTCGGGGAACGCTTGAACGTACCACAAGATAACGCAACATTTGACTTAGAAGCTAACACACTTCGACACAGAAATTCAGGCTTTCAGCAGCCGAGAGGTGGCACTATTAGAACCCGCAGCAGCTGGTGAAAGCCATCTCCCTCCCTCAGGTTCTTGCTGTGTGGGAAGGTGCTGCGAGTTGGGAGGATGATCTGTACCAGGGGAGAGCAGAAAGCTGCCATGGTGAGCAGAACATGCTCCGAGCATTGCAGTTCAGAGAATGGCACTGCCCCTGAAGTGCAAAAAGCTTGAAACCATATAATTCTGTGCAGAACTATTGCACAAATTTTGTCTTCTAGAACGTGCCCGTTTTTGTATTCTGTAGATGAATATCATGGGTTTTATAAAATACATGGGGTTTTTTTTCTTAAGGTTTTTGGGAGAACTCCCAAGTTTATTTCTATTTGCATTTTACATCCAGCATGTGTACAGATTTTTTATTTTTCTTTTGTAAATTTTTAGGGAAAAAGTACCCAAGCATTTTTTAATCATTTGGGATATTGGGATTAATATTCTTAGAAAGAAAACTTTGTTGAACAAGTGCGAAAACACAGAGAGAGGAGAAATAGTATAAAAGTCTTTTATAACAGGGCGTGTAATAAGGACTGCAGAACTGAGTAATTCCTCCAAGGGCAGAATTAGCAAGATATATTGCCAAGAATACCTGCCAAGATACTTCCTTAAATCAAGGGAAATGTGACCTGCAGCCATACAAAGTACAGCCAAAGCAAATGAAAACCTTTGGAAAAGAGGGAGTTTTGCCAGTGACATCAGTCTGTTTGGATAACTGAGGGATGCCCATCAACCTTGCACTGTATTCCTCAATATTTGCAATGTCTTTTCTCCAAATTTCTGTGAAATGAATAAGCTGCAGTTGTTTACGACTAGCTTAAGCTCTTAGGCCAGTTACCAAGCGCCATAAATTTTTTTTGTAGCTGAGCAGGACTTGAATTTCCCAAATCTTCTACAAAGCAGAAGGGAACCACACAGTTACTTGTGCTAATGTTAATGAAGGGTTCCATGAAAGCAGGTGAATAAGAGCATTGCATTATAAAACTTCCTCATTCAAGAAAACAGGGAGTGCACTAAGAATAAAAGATAGGAGGCTAGCATAACATCAGAACAGGATAAAATGAAATTACTAGACAGGAAGTGATGCATCAGAAATGAAGTGTATCATTTCTGATACATCTGCATGCATTTGCAAGCTAAAACAGAAAAAGAAGGGCAGAGATAGAAAGGAATGAAAATTTTAAAATTGCACTGTGCAGAAGAGACACACGAACCACCAGTGTGAACACAGCTGGGAGATTCAGCTTGCAGTTGGATTAAAGTGGAATCCATTCACTGAAGGTTTTTGTTGCAGAGGAGTGCTAAGACTGAGGAAAAAAGGAGGAAAGTTTAATTTCTGAAAGCCATTTAGATTCCTGCAAGCATTGTCTAGAGATCTAAGAAGCTAAAGCCTCAGAGAATCTGAACCTAAAACATCCCCAAATGGATTGATAGGTATGATGGGCACATCTCTGCTGATTTCAGAGTCAATGAAACTGACAGTGAGTGTCTGGAAATTAGGAATGCCAACCCAGATTTTATCTCCATTACTTGAAGAACTCCTTAATAAGGCACTTTAAGAGCTGAACACGAACATTCTCACCCTGCTCTATTTACTTTACATTTGACTACAGGCTGGTAGAAGGAGAGATCTGGCTTTAATTTCTCCCCAAGTTACCTGTTGTACATTCAGGTTAAGAGTAGATGTAAAATTCAACTAATCACTCTCTCTATCCATGAATATTCCACTAGTGAACTGACATGTAGAAACATCCTTTTATGTTGGTACCTTCCTAAGTGGGGCCCTAATGAACAGACTTGCATAAGTCACATAGAAAATCACCAAAATTGCTGAAATTAACGCTGAATTCCATGATAAAAGCTTCTGAGAAAAGGCTTAAGAGGATCACTGAACAAAGTGAAACTTGGGAGAGAAACATGCATTTTAGCACTGATCAAGGGGAAAGAAAAAGAAATGTTGTAAAAATTCCAAGTGGAAGATAAGGAGAAAGACAGGCAGCACAGGAAGAACAAGGCCCTGTCGGATGACCTGTGGAAGGTAACTTTGTGCTCCAGCACTGTTAGAGGACATTCCCAGTCATTGGTGCAAGCAGCTGGAGACATAAATACTGATTGATTTGGGGGCCACAATCTTGGCAAGTGCAGAGGTGGTTCAATAACGTGATATGAGGGAGTTCCCTCAGAGCAACTGGGTTGCCTGAAGGAAGTGAACAGCTCAGCACAGCCTGGTCTGCTTAGCTGCTTTTCCTTCTGACCCTCCTGGGGAGGCTCTAAGGTTTCCTCTTCCCTGATGGAAGTGCAGCTGCTGCCAAGGGAAACGTCCCCATACTGACTCAGTGTTCCCTTTGCTTGCCAGATGTCCCATCTGCTGTCCCTGTCCAGGAGAGCTGCTCTGCACGGAAGGAAGAGACCGAGGGAGAGCCTGGGAATATCGGTGGCTGCAATCCCTCCTGACCTAGTGCTGTTTGTGGATGTGTAGAGTTAGACTTGGATGGTTACAAGTATAGGGATATTTACATACACTGACTGATATTTGTATAGGGATATTATGAATGTGTATCTAGTTACATTTATGGATGCATGTTATGTGTACATATATGTATGTATTTATATATATATGTGTGTAAATATATATAAAACCATAGATATGTATGCAATTATTTATATATGTATCTAGTTACATGTCTGTGTTCACTTTACATCCCTGCTTTCTTATATTCACATATGTGTACAGTTGTACAGCTGTATGGTTCTACTGTTAAAGTTAGATGGAATTTTTATATTGTTACATTGATATTTGTATTTATAGATAGGATTCTTACCCATTTATTTATATGTGTCTTGTTATATGTAATATGTAACACTTAATGTATATTTATACTGTACATTGTTATGGTTGTGTGTTTACTTCTATTATATTGAAATGCATATGGATTTGTATAGTTCTGAAATTGTATTCCTTTAATTCTCGGCCTAGGGTTATTTAGAGAGGGATATTGATATTTCTGTGTTGTATATAGGCTGTACAGTTGTAGTAGTATATAATAAATTTAATTCTTAAATTGATTCAATTGATATTTGCTTATAGTTAGTGTTTGTAGATGGTTTCAGTACATTAGTTTTTAAACTGCATTTGATATTTGTAAATATTTACATTGCACGATAGTAACAATAAATTTCTTTTGTAACCTTAAATTGATATTTGTATGTTGGCAGCGCAGGTGTAGCAATTTATACAAAATTTCATTTTTTAAACTTAGGTTGATTTTTGTGTATTTGTTCGCTGTTGCAGCATTGCAGGGTGGTAGAAATGCTGCAGCCTTCTTTGAGGTGTGTCCTTCAGAAGCTGCTCAGAGGAAGGCCACGAGAACAGCCATTTCCAGTCCGTGTGTGCATGGACTCATGGACTCACAGATAGCTCAGCAGAGGAAAGACAGGAAGGGTCTTTGCATGAGATATTCCAGCGAGGGTTTTATTGCATCCCTCTCGCCAGAGGGACCAGAGACAAAAGAGCAAACCGTGTACTCTGCACGACTTAAGTGTGGGGTCAGTGACCAATGACCTGAGGGCACAGGGGCGGGCAAAGGGCAGGGCCAAGGGCTGCAACAACCTGTAAGGGGGATGAGGGGTGAGTAATTGGGGTGGGCAGTATCAACTGGCCAGCGGGGGAGGCAATCTGATATAGATTGGCAGTAGTGCTGCAGAGCGTCATGCGTTAAGTCTTCTCCATTAGCCTAGGCAGGGAAAACTCTATCATACCGAGTTTCGGGGGGGAGTCAGAGGATTCCACAACTGCCCTGTTTTTCCTTACTGTGAAGACTTCCCCAGTGGACCTCTGCAGACACTTAACTAAACAGGGAAACAAGAGTAAAAACAATGATTACAACCCAAAAAGTTCCTCTAAGAAATGATGAAACCTATCCTGTCAACTGTTGGGATCATTAGCTTGTCAGAGTGACCCTGAGAAAAGTTTGAAAGTCTGTTTTCCCAGCCCGGCGCTTAAAGAAGGAGTCAGGGCTCTTCATTTCTCAGTCTCAAGGTTGTTTATTTTATCTTATCTATAAAAAATTTTTCTCCCACCGTGCTGAGGTCAGCTCACCAAGACAGTCCGAGGCACTCTGCCTGCCCACAGGGCAGTGTTATGTCTTTATACTAAAAACTATGTATACAATGTTTACAATTACTTTCCAATACCAATCACCTATGTTAGACAGTGAGCTTCTACTCTAAATCAATCTGTAAGTGCCAACATCACAGCAGAAGATGGAGGCCAAGAGGAAGAAGGACAAAGGCTGGACACACCCAGTTCCCTCCATCTAGCCTCCTGAACTCCCATACCAAAAACCCTAAAATCTACTTTTCCACCCTGTGATAACTTCACTAATATTCTGCTTAAACTGTTGTGGCTTGCTGATCTTCATACAAGGTTGGTAATTTGCTCCATGGGTCATAATCAAAACCACAGGTATTTTGGGCTCTGTGCCAAGGTCTCTGAAACCCCTGGCAGGGGTCTTGGCTGCTCAGGACAGCCAGAGGGATGTCCTGGGTCCTGACAGTCAACCCCCATTGTCCAAAAAGTTCGTTGATGTCATCTGAGTACTTCTCAACTTTTAAGTCCTTTACTTGCTCCTTCAGGCTGGATGTTTACATGGATAGATGTTGAGTGTGAAGAAAAGTTGAAGCAGAACATCCTTTCAAAGTCATGGCAGCTGTGTCCGTGGGTGAGCAGTGAAAAGTCTATTGCTGCTTGTTTTATAGTGTTACGTGTTTGGTGCTATTAGCATTTGTTAGCAGCTCACTCAGTGCTTAGGACGTAGCGTTGGTTTGCTTACTGAGCTAGCAGTTTCAGTTCTCTTAGCAGTTTTTTAAAGTGTTTTGCAGCAGTAACCCCAGGGACCAATATCGAGGCTGCTATTTTCTTTTTTTCTACCTCAAAATCAATTTTGTTTCTGCAGCCAGATTTAAACTGATGGACAAATCTGTTGAGCTTAATCTTTTTGGTCACAAATTATGGTAATGTTAGGTGCTAGCAGAGCAGGCTTCCCCAAGTCACATGCGTCACTATGGCCACGGGACCATTTATTTGCTGGTGGGGAGTAAGGTTTCCAAGAGGCTACATGGGCAAGCAGGGCTCCCTCAGAGGTAATTTCTTGGAAAACAACCAGTAAATAGAATATATCTGCAAGAAAAAATTAAATTGTAATAGGCTGCAAGATTTAGTAGAGACTCAGTATTTGCAAATTTCAATTCACGGATTTGTTACATCTAGAATACATAGACAAAATTGTATTTAGTTAAACATCCTTTTAGTAAAGCTGTTATAGCTCTCTGCCTCTCAATGACTTTAAAGATTCCTTATTCTTAAGACAAATTCACTTGGATCTTCTAACTACCATTATAAAAAGGAGACAGAGTTGGGCAGTTAGAATAGAACAGAATTTTGAAGATGGAAAGCATTCTTAAAAGCTCACAAGAAATAGCTAAAAAAGAAGCTATGTATTTTTTTTTTATTTCATCAGATGACTTGCATGTGTTTGAGCAATTGAACATTGGTATAAATCTTTACATGACATTCACACATATAGAACAAAGAGTCTTCTGCACTTCTGAAGTTGCTGCAGGTGAGGTTTGGGTTCACCTAGAGGGCAGTTAGGGGTGGTGAGCACTGGAAGATCCAGCTGCAGTCCCCATCCATGTTCCTTTTGGTGGTGGCTTTAGGGCGTCTGCAGCCTGGATCCAGAGCGCCCTGGCGGCTCCTGTGGCTGCCTTTGCACTCAGGGTGAGGATGCCCAGGAGCCCCTGAGGCCGGCACTGGGGACCAGGGCTGGGGCTTGTGGCCTGGCAGGTGGGGCTCTGGGGGATGTGACATGCCAGGGCATGGGTCACAGTGGGAGCTTTGAGCAGGGGTGTTGAGCATTTGTTGCAGGACAATGGAGATATGCATGACATATGCACAATCCAGCCTTCATAGAAACGGAGTAAGGTCACAATGCCCTTGAAGGACATGAAAAGAGAAGAACACACTCAGAAGCAGACAGTTCAGGATGCAAAGGCAGACAAGAAAACCGCAGCGAGACACATGAAGAAGAAAGACTAACCAAAATTAACTGAAATATTAAAATGCATGTGTAAAAAGGATTTAACCAATCATGTATTAGCTTGAGGTGTGAACAATAGAGAACAGCATAAATATAGTTTGCTTTTTGTAATAAATCGGCTTCAATTTATCATATTGATCATGGCGTGATGTCCCGTTACTGAGCCTCCGCACAGGGGCACGGCCAGCTTGGCAGCTGAGTGACATGGTTCTGCTGGCCGTGACATCACAGAGGACGGGTCACACTGCCACCTGTGTCCAGGGGCAGCACCAGGCAGTTGGATTCTGGCAGCCAGTGAGTGCACACACAGGGGGACAGCTGGGCTGGCTGGGGCCTGGGAAAGATGCCCTCTTAAAGCCAGAGGGAGAGCAGGGACCCTCAGGGCAGGGCACTGTCCCCAGGGCTGGGAGAAGTGGGGCTTGGGGCTCTCAGCATGGCAGGTGCCCAGAGGGGCTCTGGGGACATTGCAGTGTTGCCAGCCCCTTGCTCCCTTCCAGCCAGACGTGCTGAGCCCCCTTTCTCCCACCAGGCCATGTCTCCAACACTGGCCTTCATCCTGGCCCTGTTATGCACCCCCAGTGGGTTGAAAGCAGACATGAAAATTGATAAGGATATGGTCAGGCGGATGCGGGAGCGGGAGGAATTTCTGCATCAGGAGATGACTCGGCTCCTGCAGGAGGTGGATGACAACAGCTCCATCATGGAAAGCCTGTTCCTTTCTGCACGGCAGCTGCTGTGGCTGCCTTGGCTCACCAGCGCTGGGCAGAAGGTGAATCCAGAAACTGAAAAGAGTGAAGCTGAACGGATGCAGGAGCGTGAGGAGCATCTGCTTCAGGAAATGACTCGGCTCCTGCAGGAGACTGATGGCAACAATTCCATCATGGGAAGCCTGTTCCTTTCTGCACAGCAGCTGCTCTGGCTGCCTTTGCTCACAGAGGCTGTTCTGCTTTCTCTGGCCTTCTGGCTGGTCTGGAGATGGAACCGTAGCTCTGCCAGACATAGCACGCAGGAGGAATCCAGCAGCAAGTGGAACTTCGTCAGGGTGAAGTTGAACAGCAAGGATAAGGTCAGTGAGCATGAGAAGGACAAGGGTGCAGACTGGGGTGGCAGCACTTTGGCTGTGCCCAGCCCATCACCAATGGGCACATCCAGGATAGGGCTGCAGTGGGCTGTGCGCAACCTGATCTCATTGGCAATGTCCCTGCTCATTGCTGTGGGGCTACACTGGATGGTCCATAAAGGTCACCCCTAAGCCCAGCTGTTCTGTGATTCTGTGATTCCGCAGCAGGGCCTGCCCAGCACAAAGGTGCTGCAGGAGCTGGTGGACGAGCTCCTCGGTGTCTGCCGAGTGCTCTCCAGGAGGAGCTTCATGCCGGAGCTGCACCCAGCTGGGACGGACACCAGCCCTGCAGCCTGCGGCGTCCAGGAGAACAGCAGCACCTACCGCCCGCTGGTCATCCTGCGGCCACCCCCCGGCCACTCCTTCAGCCTGGAGAGCACGAAGTGGCCGCCAGCCAGGCGCATCCGTGTGGCGCTGGAGTGCCTGTGCTCCGGGGAGCAGCTGCTGGGGCACACGTGCTTTCTGCACGCCTCTGGTGGCCAGCTGCCCACGGATCAGGAGTGGTACCTGATGGACACCCTCTGCACGGGCTCGTACTTGGATGCCAAGAAAGTCACCCACTGGGTGCAAACCTTGGTGCTGTCGGCCTGGCTGCTGCTGCCGCAGTCGCGCCACTGCCAGCTCACGGCGCTGCCCTGCGGCAAGTCCTGCAGCTTCCGGCTGAGCGGCGCCTCTGGCCTGCACTGCAGCATCGAGATGGCTCTGGCCGTGCAGCGAGGCAGCTCAGGGGCCTGCCTGGGCCTTGAGTAGGCAGCAGCCGGCTCTGCCAGCAGCACCCTGTGGGCCAGAGAGCTGCCGCCTCTCAGACTCACTGCCACGAGGCCACTGCTGCTGAGGTGACAGAATTGCCACCAAAAAGGAGTTGAGGAAGGTGAAGAGAACCATTCCTCATGGGACATTTTTTGTTTTCTGTTAGGATTCTTTAGTTCCTTATTATGAAATCTGAAGGATGTAGCCAGACCGTAATAATTGTAAAACCTCCCAAGGCAGAGCTGGGAAGGTTAACATGATTCCAAATACGTAGAAGTTTATGTTGAGAAAAATTATACATCCATAGGCATTTTCCTACCACTTGTTTCTTCATTCAAAAAATAAAATTAAGTTCTTTGACTCATATTTGGTCTCCCAACATGTCACTTGTGATGAGAATACAGACAAATCATAAATTAGTAAATTGTCAACAGAAGCAACTGTGGTGGCAATTCAAAATTTCCTTGGCTCTCCCACAGCTCCATCTCAACTCTAGGAAGGTTTCTTTCAAAAAGAAAAGAGAAAATTTGGCCCACTACATACCCATTATTAAAAGGAAAGAAAAGCCTCTTGTATCTATGCCAAAGGTGACAGAGCCTAAGTGAAAAATGATCATCACATCTCAATTTAAAACTGGTGGCAGCTGCCCCACACCCAGACTGGGTCTTCTGATCTTTAGCAGGGAGCTGGGGCTGTTCCTAGGAAAAGAAAACAACACAAACTTCCTGGGCAAAACCAAGCTGTGTAACTGCATCAGCTTGGGATCTTTTGGGCTGGGTTCTAACTTGTATTGAGTGAAGTGCTCGCTGCACTGCTCTTGTTGCTTCCCCCAGCTTAATAACTACTATGACACTACTTGCAAGCATAACTTAGCACCAACACCGAACCTCCTCTTTCTCTTCCTTCTGGGTTAGAACAAAATAAATTTGAAGAGGAATAGTGCCTGAAAATTTGTTTCTCTACAGCTCCAAGTTGATCCACAACAATTCTAACTAAGAGACAGCAAGAGACTGTCAACTCTTCCAGAAGCTCTTGCATGGTCATGGCTGAGGCAGCTTTTCCTGCAGCCCTGAAAAGGCCTCCAGGGGCCCTTGTCCGAGGACGGGGATCAGGGCTCAGGGAAAAGAACCAATGGGTACAAGGCAAAGGCTGAGAGGGCAGAGCTGCCAAAGCGTGGCACAGACGGAGCCTCATCATGTTTTTCCTTTTATTTTTTGCTGTGAGGGAATGAAACCAAAGAAATTGGTCTCAGCATGCCTTCTGGGACTGCAGAGATCCCCACACATCAAACCCCAGGTGAACCTTTACCCTTACTAATTAGACCAATCTTGCATTTCTCCCTCACTTACAAACTGTATGAAAACTCTGAGGCAAAGGCTTAGGGATGCCAGCTGTGAGTAATGGCCTCTATCTAGTCACTGCACCTCTGTGCACTTTGCAAACTCGCAGAATTATTCAAGAGAACTTAAAGAATGAAGCAGATTTTGTCTCTCCTATCTCCTCCCGCAAAAATCCCTGTCGTTTCTGGTCATTCAATGTCTTTTCTTTATGGTAAGTATTGCCAGCCGAGGATCTATATACAAATCACGAACAGGATGGGACTGCTGTGGAACGTGCCTTGAGCTGTTTTGTTTTTCAGCATCACTGTCGTTACATGGTTATGACAATGGGAAGATGCCAGCAGCTCACATCCCAGGCAGCAGACCAAGAACTTAATGTTCCAACTTACGTTATAAGTTTTTTGATCTGTCACACAAAACAAAAGCATATTGATAGTAGTTCTATCCAACCATTACAAGCACACATATCTTTGGTTAAAACAATGGCTGCTTATTCTGAATACAATACCTGCTTGTGAGCCTTAAAACACAATGCAGAGAGCTCCATTATTAAGCTTCAAACTTCCTAATATCTTGCTAGATAAACTTTTCTGAAGCTTAGGGACTTATTCTAGACAAGCATTAATACATGCACCATTGTTCTATTTGTCCTTTCTTTTCTACTTCTTATATAATTTTTCTGCTGACAAAACTGATGGCTACAGCTCAGCTCTAATCAAAGTTCAGCTGTCTCTGAGGCCTGCCTTTTGCAGCTTTCCCAAAACCCTCTGTATTGAGGATTCCCACAGAGAGGTACTCTGTTTTCTGTCTGTTTCTGTTGCCTTGTTTTGTTTTTGTCTCCCTGAGTTTCCTGAGAGGAAGAAACCCCAGGGACAGAAAGCACCATTTCTAGAGCACTGGCAGGGCAAAAATCCCAACAAAATGAAGCAACCAGAATAAATAGATTCTGGGCCAGGTTTACCTGTGATGGCAAGGTCCTGCACATGAATATGGAGGTGCAGATTGTCCCAGGACCTCCTTATTCTGCATCTTTTTAGGAACTAGAGGAATCCTGATGGAGCCTGTGAAGCACTTGAGCTTGGAAAGTCATGCTTCACTGTTCTTTATTGTTTTGGGTTTTATTTGTGAGCAGCATCCATTTGTAACATCAGCCAAGCCTGCTTCATTCCTGGTGCCACTCATCATTTCAGTGAAGAGGAAGGAGACATTAACACTGTGATAATGACATCAGGACCATTTACTCCATAACTAGCTTAGAGTAGGACTGTGGAGTAGGATTATAGAGTAGAATTGTAAATCAATAAAGTTTCAGCAACTTCAATTCATCTGGAAGATTCCATTCTTTCTCACCCTGTGAATAAGCTCAGCATTTCCTTCTGAGCTGTCAGTTGTCTCTTAAAGCTGCAAAGTGGCATTTATGGCTTCTTTGAAAGTGGGGAAGGATCTTCTTCATTCATACTCTCCAGACCACACTGCCTTTGGAATATGGCCCACTGGCTGGTTTTGGCACATCTGTGGTATTTCTAGTTGAGGCAGAAATGGCAATGGCATTTGCAGGAAAAACCAAAGGAAGAATGGAGCAGACCTAAGATCCTGTGCAGATGCAGGCCTTCAGCTGTGACTGGAGAGCATTGGGGTTCCTGCCACTTGGATTTGGATCCCTAGGTGCAATGTTATTGGCTGGAGGAGAGCCTTGCTCAAGTGAGAAAGCAGAAGGATCAGAGAGGGTGCTCGGGAAGGTCTCCTGTGGTGCAGAGCTGTCAGCGCCTGTGAGGTGAGAGCGGGCCCGGCCTTGGCCGGGCTGGAGCCCCAGCAGAGCCCCGGCAGAGGCCGGAGCAGGCTGAGCCCCGGCAGAGGCAGGCTGGAAGGAGGCCCTTGGAGCTGCGAGAGGCAGCAGCCAGGCCCTGGGTGCCTCTTGCTGGCAGCGGGCGAATCCTCCGCTCTCAGAGCCCAGGGGGCAGCTGGCTGCTGCCGAGGGGAAGCGCAGCCGTGCTGGGCACAGCCCGGCCTGGAGGCATTGGCCATCTGCAGTGTGCCCAGGAGCAGAGAAAGGCCAAGGGCAGCCCAGGGCCGCTGGGCTGGCTGAGGATTCCTGCTCTTCTGCCGGCTGCCCTGCAACTCCTGGCAAAGGTCAGCAGTGTGTGCAGCACTCTGGGCCCCGGGGCAGGGAGCCGGGCTGCTCGGCAGGCTGGAGCACAGGGCAGCCTCCTTCAGGCCCGGCCCTTCTGCCAGGGGAAGCCAGGCCAGCGTGAGGCAGGGACAGCTTGGCAGGGCACAGCTGCAGGAGCCAGCGCCTCACACAGCTCTGGCAGGAAGCGCCTGCAATCCTGCAGCTCTGCACTGAGCCACAGCAAAGGTGTGAGATGCAGAGTGTTTGGCAGGAATATTCAGGCCCACCAGGTCGGCCTGCTTTGTGCTGTCTAGCGCACAGCAAGCGCTGTGTAATGCAGCTGTGAGCTGCTGGGAGAGAGGGAATCAGGGAGGTGCCTGAGGTATTTGCTTGAAGAGTGAATTGATTTGGAAGGGAGCAGAAGGGTTGCAGTAGGCCATTTGTGTTTTCTTCATTAATTTTTGAAGGAAAGTTGCAATGTTTCTTCACTCATCAATAGCACTTGCAGGACTTCTTTGCAAAATGCTTGTGTTTGATTCCCAGAGTAAGAAGGAGAGTCATTGGGAAAATGTTAAGGCATAACAAATGGAGCTTAGTCTTGTGAATTCCTTGAGCTTTAAGAGGCAGTCCTCAACCCTGTACTCCCCAATTGCAGTGCTTAATGTGTGCAAGTGGCTATCTTAACCTTGAGAATAAAGAGAATGGTCTTTCTAAGAAGGTAGCTGGAATGCATTCAAGGGAAGCAAGTGTTTTTAGGATGCTCTTGAGAAGTAAAGGAGAATTTGAGGAATGGAGTTGAGGAATTTCTCAAACAACTGTGTCCAAGACCCTGCCGTATTTGATCCATGTTTGAGCAGGGTGACAAGGCAATGAAGAAAAGTATCTTGTTCAATGGGTGGAAACTTGACCCTTTGTCCTGATTGAGGGCAAATATTGGAGAGAACCGCCAAAGGGGTTCCTCTAGAAAGCAGATGCAATTGGCCCCTCTCACAACCAGTTTGGGAGAAAATACCTCCTTGGAGAAGAGTGAAAAAAACCTGTTTATTAAGTAATAAAAGCTAAACAATATTAAACAATAAAACCTCTTGCCGCTCCAAAAGAGTGACAAACTCACAAAGTCTCCTCCGTGGGCTGTGGCTCAGCTCACTCAGTCTCTGATCAGTCCCTGGGGTGCTGGAAATGCCATGGCCCAGGCCCGGCCTGGTGGGTCACAGGCATGAGCTGCCAGTGCTCTTCTGGTGTTCAGTCTGGAGAAGGTCTAAACAGGTCCAAAGAAAATAGAAAAAAAAAAAAAACAAACCACAGTCCAGAGAACTTCTCTGCCTCAGCTAGCTAAAACTAACTAAAAGCAAAGGAAAGCTCTGTCCTGCTGTCTGTCCATCTGCGGACATCACAGTGCAGGAGCAGGAATGTGGAGGAGTGAGAGCAGTATCTGAAAAGAAACTCCGTGCTTCTTCTCTCCCCCCCATCACTCTTGGAACAAGTCTTAAAGGTGCAAAACTTATGATTCAGCAAAACCAGAAGAGATGACTGGGGATACAAGCATGATATAATCAAGCCAGGACATCCTTCAAAGAGAAACAATGTATTGGTCAACCGGTGGGCAGTCATGATTTGAAAGGGGTGCAGTGCATAATGGAGCCCTTGCTGGCAGGGAGTCGGTATCCTGAGACATCATGGCCTCATCTCACACGCCAGCCACGTGTGGGCCGATGCTGTAACTGTGAAAATCCCGCTCTTGAGCAGGAGAGATAGGGCCTGGTTCTGGGGTGGAGGGGTAGGAAGGATGAGATGCACAGTGTTTTGAACCAGGGGATGTCCTGGAATTGCACTGCCTACCTGCCTCTGCTTCTGAGCACCACACTCCATCTTCTTCTCCTGCTCAGCAGATTTTGGGAATCCAGGGGTCGGTATGTATTATTTGCTTTGCAGGCCCAGTTGTGTCTTAGGTTCTTTTGTGCATGGGTCTCCTCCTGAACCTGTGACAGTGACCACCAGGGACCTACAGGACACTCCTACTCTGATGTCAATAAATTCTGAGAAGTGATTGAAATATGTCAGATAAATTGAGGTAATGCTTAGCCAGTGACTTTCCGCAAAGTATTGAATATGTCTTAATTCCATGGATACAAACAAGTAAGTGAGATTGCTGGGTATGCCTATGTAAGAGAAATGATTCCCTATGCCCCGAGTACTAAAATACAGTAATGCCTCCTTTCTAACCCTGAGCTGGCAGCAGGGATCGGGCCCTGCTTGGAAACTTTCATTTTGGCAACTTCTGTTAGCAGATAAGAAAGGTCAAAATGAAACCTTTTCCAGCTGTTTTATTCTCATTCACCTTTTTGGGAGCCAAGGTGTCCTGGTTGTGTGCAGAGCAGTGCAGCCCCAGAAACCCCTTGGTTTGCCCATAAGTTGCCATGCCTTGTTGCCAGGTGTGCCCAGCTCTGGCAGGAGAAGGAGCCCGCAGCGCAGTGGGCACCGTGCCCTGCCCAGCCGGGGCTCTCTGGCACCGAGCAGCAGCAGCAGCAGCACCAGCACCGTTCAACCTGCTCCTGCCTCGGCTGCCCCTGGCACACAGAAGCCTCTGGAAATCAGCACTGCCAGTCACATTCCAGGCCTGGAGCAGCTCCTGTGGGCGGGCAGAGGCTGCCAGTTCGACTGCTTCCAAAGGGGAATAAAGGCAGAGATGTACATGCAGCAGAGCCCTGGGCATGTCCAATAAATGTGCAAATATGTGGGGAGATTTTTTAGGAATGATTTCAGCTGTTATGCCAACAGTGGCTTCTCTCCTGGTTCTGTGCAATGCTGTGGGCCATTTTCTTGGTCTGGTTTCCTTTGCTTGGGTCCCATCTCAGTGCTCAGTTAGGGTCCAGGCTGTAGGTGCTTGGGGCACTCCTGGAGTTCCTCTTGGATCCCTTGAACAACAGGGTTTGGCCTGTGAGTGGAATTTGTGCTGCTTTGTGACAGAGAAGAATTTTACAGACTATTTTGTGATTGCTGTAGGGAAGGTTGTTATTCCTTGGCATAAACTCACAGACCAACATAGAATGTTTGCTTTGTGATGTCAGGGCATGGTTGCCATGTTGTAGTAGTGACATCAGAAAGTTGTCTTGGTGCATGGAAGGCCCTGAGTGTCAGAGCAGCTGCAGGTCTTGCTGAGAGCAGGCACATCCTCCTGGTTAAGGCATTTGTCAGAGGGTAGCTGTGCACTGGCGAGAGATTTTTTTTCTACTGTGTGAGCACAGCCGGCCGACTTGTAGAGCAGTGCAACAGGGATGGAGGAACTCAGGGCTGCACTTTTCGCTGCTTATGTGGTTTATTATTCCGGCTATTATCTAACTCAACTGACATGTAAGTAGAGGTTTTCCCTGGGTGTAACCTAACCTGGCTTTTGTATGTCTTCCTGCTCTTTCTTAGTGACTGAGTTTTTGATTTTGAAACAGAAAGAGCATTAGGAGGCCACTGGTTTGGTAAATGTCTTTTCAAGTAGTTCAGTTAAAAAGGGGGTGTCAGTAGCCACATGGGCAGCATTTGCAAGGGAACCTGCAGAGCTTCTGTTCCCTCCACAGGACAGTTTGTGGCAGCAGAGTCTGTCATTTCCTCAGTTTACTGGGATAGCAAGACACCTTTGAAAATGTAGACTGGGAGACCTTCTTGGGGGGCCTTCTAAAAACTCTGCAGTTGTTCCCAGAATTCAGGGAAAGCTTCTTTCTTTCTAAATTTTGTCATGAAAGGGGATTTGACTGTCTAACTTGAGCTTTTACTGAGTGCCAAAACAGTGATTCCCTTTGCAAGAAAGTGCAAACTCCAAAGCAGTGAGTGTCTGCTCCAGAACCCTGGAGCTGCTGCTGTGCTGTTTCACAGTAGACCTGCTACAGCTCAGGCGGATTTTGGGGAAGCTTTTTTGGGCAACTGTTTCCAGCAAGAGAATTAATGAGAATTAGTACATGCAACTGATTTTTTAAAAAAGTACCTGACGGAGAGGATAATAAAAGCTGCTTGATGTGTTTGGTAGAACAGGAGCACTGAGTGTTAAAGAAGAATTTGCATTTCCTTGGTCATGTTTGTATTCATTTACCAGCAAAACAGGCCAAAGTGTAGGCACAACTACAATACTGTCCTGATCTCTTGCTGGCTGTGTGAATGATATGAGTCTTTTGGAGGGAGTTTGTGAAACAGTAAATCATCTCTGTTTGGGTTGACTTGTTCTGTGGGATTCAGCAGCCCAAGCAGTTTTCTCACAGCATCTTCTTCATTTTCCCTTGCCCAATACAGGTCACCTCAGGCGTGTATTTGGTGTTGCTGATCATGAGGTGAGTGAGAAAGGGAGATTTCATGTTCCAGGTGATGAAGAATTGTAGAGCAAGCTGAGAGATTGGCCAGTGGGAAAAGACTGTAGAGGGCCAGCTGGGTAGGCCAGAAAAAAAATCTATTTTGATGACTACAGCATCAAAAACAAAGGCATCACTGCCTAATTCCTTCCTGCTTTACGTTGCAGAACTTTAAAGAACTAGAAGCACAGTTTTACAAAAAGAACATTGCTACCTCATAATAGGCAGGGTGAAATATTTCAATGAGAGCATTTTGCAGTGCATTTGAATAAGCATCCCATTGCTGTGAAAGTTCCTGATTTCTCCTTAAAAGATGTGGCATTAGATCTGAAAAGAAATCAGATTCTGAATGAGAGGTGACAGCCTGTGCCTCATGCTTCTCTCTTAACACAGAAGAAAGAACGAAAAGCTGTCTCTTCCCTGGCTCCCGCTGCTCCTGGGGAAGAAGCAAAAGAGGAGCAAATTGAGGTGGATGAACACCAGATTCCATCGGTGATTACACCAGAGCCTGGATACCCTGAGCCCGTAAGTGCCAGCTGTGGGTGTTGCTGTCTTCAGTGAAAGGCAGCAGTGCAAGTTTCAGAGCAGCCAGCGCTTCCTGTGGGTGGCTGAGGATGCTGAGTGCTGGAGTCCTGCCAGGAGCTAGGGATTTCCTGGCTTTGGCAGCACTATGGGTGAGGGCACACATGGTTTTGCTGGAGGTCACAGGGCTTTGTTTGTTTTCCAGTTTTGGAAAAGTGTGTTGGGCTGGTGAGACTGGTCTCTAGTTTTCTTGAGGTATTCTTCAGTTCTACAAAGGGTTTTTGCCCAGCTGTATTTTGGCTTTTGAGAAGGTTCTGTGGTCCATGAAGTTGTGGGAGAGCATCCTTATCCCGTGTGGCCAAAGAAAGTGAGTAGTTATGAAGCCACCTGGTGAGGTAGAAAAGCAGAAAGGGCAAGTTTCTGTTGATGTGTTTAGTGTGAGTCTGAAGCTTTGGCAAGGGCCTTGGAGCCTGGAGTGGGTGTGAAGCTGCAAGTCTTTGACTGCTGTCTTGTGTTGCTCAGAAGAAGAAGGCCATCTAGAAATGGTGGATGCTGTATTTGAAGTCAAATGGGCAACTCTGTGGCTGGGAAGCTGTGTGGCTGAAAAGGCCCCAGGGGTGCCGTAGAAAATCAGCTGAAGAAGAGGCAGCCTGCGACCAGGTGTCCAAGAAGGCCAAGGGCATGGTGGCCTGTGTCAGCAGCAGCGGGGCAGCAGGAGCAAGGCAGGGAGCGTGGCCCTGTGCTGGGCAGCGCTGCGGCTACAGCTGGAGTGCTGTGTGCACTTGTGGGTCCCTGGGAAGCAGAAAGTCATGGAGGGGCTGCAGCGTGTGCCCAGAAGGACAGGGGAGCTGGGGAAGATGGTGGAGCACAAGCCCAGTGAGTGAGGAGGTGCTGAGGGAGCTTTAGCCTGAACAATAGGAGCCACATGAGGGCCCTTGAGGCAGACTTCCATCAATCCCTACATGATAGTGCTCACCACAAGGAACATTTCCCTACCAAACATGCCCTCTCTGCACCCAAGTGCTTTAGACATGGGAGTGGGTGACCTTTCCCTCTTGAGGCTTGCTGGCTTGTTGGTTTGCTAGGAGAGGTTTGCCCTGCTCAGTTTGACCTCTACCAGCAAGCAAAGATGCTTCTGCACAAGGTTTCCCACCCCTTTCCTGCCCTGGATGAGATTGTGATTCAGTTTGAGTTTTCCACGTCTGCAGCAGCAGTAGCAAAGGCATTCTGGTTGCTTTCCTCCTTTTCCATGTCACACCTTTCCAGAAATAGAAGGTGCATTTTACAGAGACAGCGTTGCTTGTTGATAGCTGCCAGGGAGGAATATCAATCTTATATCCATCTAGAGTTCGGATGAATTGGCCCATTATATTTTGGTCTGTGGAATTTAGAACCCCTATGTTCATACAAAATGTTCTGATTTCTCCTTAGAAGCTGTGGTGGTAGATCTGAAAAGAAATTAGGTCCTAAATGATAACTCGTGGCCTGTGCCTCATGCTTCTCTCTTGCCACAGATGAAAGAACCAACAGCCGTCTCTCCCCTGGCTCCCGCTGCTCCTGGGGAAGAAGCAAAAGAGGAGCAAATTGAGGTGGATGAACACCAGATTCCATCCGTGATTACACCAGAGCCTGGATACCCTGAGCCCGTAAGTGCCAGCTGTGGGTGTTGCTGTCTTCAGTGAAAGGCAGCATTGCAAGTTTCAGAGCAGCCAGCGCTTCCTGTGGGTGGCTGAGGATGCTGAGTGCTGGAGTCCTGCCAGGAGCTAGGGATTTCCTGGCTTTGGCAGCACTATGGGTGAGGGCACACATGGTTTTGCTGGAGGTCACAGGGCTTTGTTTGTTTTCCAGTTTTGGAAAAGTGTGTTGGGCTGGTGAGACTGGTCTCTAGTTTTCTTGAGGTATTCTTCAGTTCTACAAAGGGTTTTTGCCCAGCTGTATTTTGGCTTTTGAGAAGGTTCTGTGGTCCATGAAGTTGTGGGAGAGCATCCTTATCCTGTGTGGCCAAAGAAAGAAAGTGAGTAGTTATGAAGCCACCTGGTGAGGCAGAAAAGCAGAAAGGGCAAGTTTCTGTTGATGTGTTTAGTGTGAGTCTGAAGCTTTGGCAAGGGCCTTGGAGCCTGGAGTGGGTGTGAAGCTGCAAGTCCTTGACTGCTGTCTTGTGTTGCTCAGAAGAAGAAGGCCATCTAGAAATGGTGGATGCTGTATTTGAAGTCAAATGGGCAACTCTGTGGCTGGGCAACTGTGTGGCTGAAAAGGCCCCAGGGGTGCAGTAGAAGACCAGCTGAAGAAGAGGCAGCCTGCGACCAGGTGTCCAAGAAGGCCAAGGGCATGGTGGCCTGTGTCAGCAGCAGCGGGGCAGCAGGAGCAGGGCAGGGAGCGTGGCCCTGTGCTGGGCAGCGCTGCGGCCACAGCTGGAGTGCTGTGTGCACTTGTGGGCCCTGGGAAGCAGAAAGTCATGGAGGGGCTGCAGTGTGTGCAGAGAAGGACAGGGGAGCTGGGCAAGGGGATGCAGCACAAGCGCAGTGAGGAGTTGCTGAGGGAGCTTTAGTCTGGACAATGGGAGGCACAGGAGGGCCCTTGAGGCAGACTTCCATCAATCCCTGCACTACAGAGCTCACCAGAAGGGCTGTTTCCATGCCAAACAGCCCCACACTACATCCAACTGCTTTAGACACTGGAGTGTTGACACTGCCGACTTGTGGCTTGCTGGCTCTTTGGTTTGCTAGGAGAGGTTTGCCCTCTTCGTTTTCTCCTTTTCCAGAAAAGCAAAGATGCTTCTGCACAACGTTTCCTGCCTGTTTTGCAGCACTGCATGAGATTGTGATCCAGTTTGAGTTTTCCATGCCTGCAGAAGCAGTTGCAAAGGCGTTGCTGTCGCTTTCCTACTTTTCCATTTCAGAGCTTTCAGGAACCAAAAGCTGCATTTTAAGGAGGAAGCTTTGCTTGCAGATAGCAGCCAGGGAGGAATGGCAAGCTCAAATCAATCTAGAGTTCTGTTGAATTGGCCCATTATACGTTGGTGGGTGGGGCTTTGCATCCCTGTCTTCCTAGAAAATGTTGTGATTTCTCCTTAGAAGATGTGGTGGTAGATCTGACAAGAAATTAGGTCCTAAATGATAGCTCGTGGCCTGTGCCTCATGCTTGTCTCTTGCCACAGCTGACAGAACCAACAGCCGTCTCTCCCCTGGCTCCCGCTGCTCCTGGGGAAGAAGCAAAAGAGGAGCAAATTGAGGTGGATGAACATCAGATTCCATCGGTGGTCTCACCAGAGCCTGGATACCCTGAGCCTGTAAGTGCCAGCTGTGGGTGTTGCTGTCTTCAGTGAAAGGTGGCGGGGCAAGTTTCAGAGCAGCCAGCACTTCCTGTGGGTGGCTGAGGATGCTGAGTGCTGGAGTCCTGCCAGGAGCTAGGGATTTCTGTCAGGCAGGGACTGCCAGGAGAACTTGGCCCTTGGCCTGTGATGTTGAGGCCCCAAAGAGCTGGTGCCTCTGGGAGAACATCTGGCTGCTTGGCTCAGGGAAGCTCTGTCTCTTGGCTTTTGCAGCGCGATCGCCAAGGGCGCACGTGGCAGAGCTGGAGGGAACGAGACTCTGTCCGTTTTGTTTCTCTTTTTTTGGAAAGGAGTGTTTGGCTTGTGAGACTGGTCTGCAGTTTTCTTGAGTTCTTCCTCAGTTCTTCAAAGTCTTATTGCCCAGCTTTCTTTTGGCTTTTTATAAGGTATTGGGAGATGGCTCTGTTGTCCCGAAAGTGGTGGGGGGCCATTCATGTCCCGTTTAGCCAAAGAAAGAAAGTGAGTAGTTCTGAAGCCTCTTGGTGAGGCAAAAAAGCAGAAGGGCCCAGTTTCTGTTGATGCATTTAGTGATGAAGTCTGCAGCTTTGGCAAGGGCCTTGGAGCCTGGAGTGGATGTGAAGCTGCAAGTCCTTGACTGCTGTCTTGTGTTGCTCAGAAGAAGAAGGCCATCTAGAAATGGTGGATGCTGTATTTGAAGTCAAATGGGCAACTCTGTGGCTGGGAAGCTGTGTGGCTGAAAAGGTCCCAGGGGTGCAGTAGAAGACCAGCTGAAGAAGAGGCAGCCTGGGACCAGGTGTCCAAGAAGGCCAAGGGCATGGTGGCCTGTGTCAGCAGCAGCGGGGCAGCAGGAGCAGGGCAGGGAGCGTGGCCCTGTGCTGGGCAGCGCTGCGGCCACAGCTGGAGTGCTGTGTGCACTTGTGGGCCCTGGGAAGCAGAAAGTCATGGAGGGGCTGCAGTGTGTGCAGAGAAGGACAGGGGAGCTGGGCAAGGGGATGCAGCACAAGTGCAGTGAGGAGGTGCTGAGGGAGCTTTAGCCTGGACAATGGGAGGCACAGGAGGGCCCTTGAGGCAGACTTCCATCAATCCCTGCACTACAGAGCTCACCAGAAGGGCTGTTTCCATGCCAAACACCCCACACTACACCCAACTGCTTTAGACACTGGAGTGTTGACACTGCCATCTTGTGGCTTGCTGGCTCTTTGGTTTGCTAGGAGAGGTTTGCCCTCTTCGTTTTCTCCTTTTCCAGAAAAGCAAAGATGCTTCTGCACAACGTTTCCTGCCTGTTTTGCAGCACTGCATGAGATTGTGATCCAGTTTGAGTTTTCCATGCCTGCAGAAGCAGTTGCAAAGGCGTTGCTGTCGCTTTCCTACTTTTCCATTTCAGAGCTTTCAGGAACTAAAAGCTGCATTTTACAGAGGAAGCTTTGCTTGCAGATAGCAGCCAGGGAGGAATGGCAAGCTCAAATCAATCTAGAGTTCTGTTGAATTGGCCCATTATAAGTTGGTGGGTGGGGCTTTGCATCCCTGTCTTCCTAGAAAATGTTGTGATTTCTCCTTAGAAGATGTGGTGGTAGATCTGACAAGAAATTAGGTCCTAAATGATAGCTCGTGGCCTGTGCCTCATGCTTGTCTCTTGCCACAGCTGACAGAACCAACAGCCGTCTCTCCCCTGGCTCCCGCTGCTCCTGGGGAAGAAGCAAAAGAGGAGCAAATTGAGGTGGATGAACACCAGATTCCATCAGTGGTCTCACCAGAGCCTGGATACCCTGAGCCTGTAAGTGCCAGCTGTGGGTGTTGCTGTCTTCAGTGAAAGGTGGCGGGGCAAGTTTCAGAGCAGCCAGCACTTCCTGTGGGTGGCTGAGGATACTGAGTGCTGGAGTCCTGCCAGGAGCTAGGGATTTCTGTCAGGCAGGGACTGCCAGGAGAACTTGGCCCTTGGCCTGTGATGTTGAGGCCCCAAAGGGCTGGTGCCTCTGGGAGAACATCTGGCTGCTTGGCTCAGGGAAGCTCTGTCTCTTGGCTTTTGCAGCGCGATCGCCAAGGGCGCACGTGGCAGAGCTGGAGGGAACGAGACTCTGTCCGTTTTGTTTCTCTTTTTTTGGAAAGGAGTGTTTGGCTTGTGAGACTGGTCTGCAGTTTTCTTGAGTTCTTCCTCAGTTCTACAAAGTCTTATTGCCCAGCTTTCTTTTGGCTTTTTATAAGGTATTGGGAGATGGCTCTGTTGTCCCGAAAGTGGTGGGGGGCCATTCATGTCCCGTTTAGCCAAGGAAAGAAAGTGAGTAGTTCTGAAGCCTCTTGGTGAGGCAAAAAAGCAGAAGGGCCCAGTTTCTGTTGATGCATTTAGTGATGAAGTCTGCAGCTTTGGCAAGGGCCTTGGAGCCTGGAGTGGATGTGAAGCTGCAAGTCCTTGACTGCTGTCTTGTGTTGCTCAGAAGAAGAAGGCCATCTAGAAATGGTGGATGCTGTATTTGAAGTCAAATGGGCAACTCTGTGGCTGGGAAGCTGTGTGGCTGAAAAGGCCCCAGGGGTGCCGTAGAAAATCAGCAGAAGAAGAGGCAGCCTGGGACCAGGTGTCCAAGAAGGCCAAGGGCATGGTGGCCTGTGTCAGCAGCAGCGGGGCAGCAGGAGCAGGGCAGGGAGCGTGGCCCTGTGCTGGGCAGCGCTGCGGCTACAGCTGGAGTGCTGTGTGCACTTGTGGGTCCCTGGGAAGCAGAAAGTCATGGAGGGGCTGCAGCGTGTGCCCAGAAGGACAGGGGAGCTGGGGAAGATGGTGGAGCACAAGCCCAGTGAGTGAGGAGGTGCTGAGGGAGCTTTAGCCTGAACAATAGGAGCCACATGAGGGCCCTTGAGGCAGACTTCCATCAATCCCTACATGATAGTGCTCACCACAAGGAACATTTCCCTACCAAACATGCCCTCTCTGCACCCAAGTGCTTTAGACATGGGAGTGGGTGACCTTTCCCTCTTGAGGCTTGCTGGCTTGTTGGTTTGCTAGGAGAGGTTTGCCCTGCTCAGTTTGACCTCTACCAGCAAGCAAAGATGCTTCTGCACAAGGTTTCCCACCCCTTTCCTGCCCTGGATGAGATTGTGATTCAGTTTGAGTTTTCCACGTCTGCAGCAGCAGTAGCAAAGGCATTCTGGTTGCTTTCCTCCTTTTCCATGTCACACCTTTCCAGAAATAGAAGGTGCATTTTACAGAGACAGCGTTGCTTGTTGATAGCTGCCAGGGAGGAATATCAATCTTATATCCATCTAGAGTTCGGATGAATTGGCCCATTATATTTTGGTCTGTGGAACTTAGAACCCCTATGTTCATACAAAATGTTCTGATTTCTCCTTAGAAGCTGTGGTGGTAGATCTGAAAAGAAATTAGGTCCTAAATGATAACTCGTGGCCTGTGCCTCATGCTTCTCTCTTGCCACAGATGAAAGAACGAAAAGCTGTCTCTCCCCTGGCTCCCGCTGCTCCTGGGGAAGAAGCAAAAGAGGAGCAAATTGAGGTGGATGAACACCAGATTCCATCGGTGATTACACCAGAGCCTGGATACCCTGAGCCCGTAAGTGCCAGCTGTGGGTGTTGCTGTCTTCAGTGAAAGGCAGCAGTGCAAGTTTCAGAGCAGCCAGCGCTTCCTGTGGGTGGCTGAGGATGCTGAGTGCTGGAGTCCTGCCAGGAGCTAGGGATTTCCTGGCTTTGGCAGCACTATGGGTGAGGGCACACATGGTTTTGCTGGAGGTCACAGGGCTTTGTTTGTTTTCCAGTTTTGGAAAAGTGTGTTGGGCTGGTGAGACTGGTCTCTAGTTTTCTTGAGGTATTCTTCAGTTCTACAAAGGGTTTTTGCCCAGCTGTATTTTGGCTTTTGAGAAGGTTCTGTGGTCCATGAAGTTGTGGGAGAGCATCCTTATCCCGTGTGGCCAAAGAAAGAAAGTGAGTAGTTCTGAAGCCTCTTGGTGAGGCAAAAAAGCAGAAGGGCCCAGTTTCTGTTGATGCATTTAGTGATGAAGTCTGCAGCTTTGGCAAGGGCCTTGGAGCCTGGAGTGGGTGTGAAGCTGCAAGTCCTTGACTGCTGTCTTGTGTTGCTCAGAAGAAGAAGGCCATCTAGAAATGGTGGATGCTGTATTTGAAGTCAAATGGGCAACTCTGTGGCTGGGAAGCTGTGTGGCTGAAAAGGCCCCAGGGGTGCCGTAGAAAATCAGCAGAAGAAGAGGCAGCCTGGGACCAGGTGTCCAAGAAGGCCAAGGGCATGGTGGCCTGTGTCAGCAGCAGCGGGGCAGCAGGAGCAGGGCAGGGAGCGTGGCCCTGTGCTGGGCAGCGCTGCGGCTACAGCTGGAGTGCTGTGTGCACTTGTGGGCCCTGGGAAGCAGAAAGTCACGGAGGGGCTGCAGTGTGTGCAGAGAAGGACAGGGGAGCTGGGCAAGGGGATGCAGCACAAGCGCAGTGAGGAGTTGCTGAGGGAGCTTTAGTCTGGACAATGGGAGGCACAGGAGGGCCCTTGAGGCAGACTTCCATCAATCCCTGCACTACAGAGCTCACCAGAAGGGCTGTTTCCATGCCAAACAGCCCCACACTACATCCAACTGCTTTAGACACTGGAGTGTTGACACTGCCGACTTGTGGCTTGCTGGCTCTTTGGTTTGCTAGGAGAGGTTTGCCCTCTTCGTTTTCTCCTTTTCCAGAAAAGCAAAGATGCTTCTGCACAACGTTTCCTGCCTGTTTTGCAGCACTGCATGAGATTGTGATCCAGTTTGAGTTTTCCATGCCTGCAGAAGCAGTTGCAAAGGCGTTGCTGTCGCTTTCCTACTTTTCCATTTCAGAGCTTTCAGGAACTAAAAGCTGCATTTTACAGAGGAAGCATTGCTTGCAGATAGCAGCCAGGGAGGAATGGCAAGCTCAAATCAATCTAGAGTTCTGTTGAATTGGCCCATTATAAGTTGGTGGGTGGGGCTTTGCATCCCTGTCTTCCTAGAAAATGTTGTGATTTCTCCTTAGAAGATGTGGTGGTAGATCTGACAAGAAATTAGGTCCTAAATGATAGCTCGTAGCCTGTGCCTCATGCTTGTCTCTTGCCACAGCTGACAGAACCAACAGCCGTCTCTCCCCTGGCTCCCGCTGCTCCTGGGGAAGAAGCAAAAGAGGAGCAAATAGAGGTGGATGAACACCAGATTCCATCAGTGGTCTCACCAGAGCCTGGATACCCTGAGCCCGTAAGTGCCAGCTGTGGGTGTTGCTGTCTTCAGTGAAAGGCGGCGGTGCAATTTTCGGAGCAGCCAGCGCTTCCTGTGGGTGGCTGAGGATGCTGAGTGCTGGAGTCCTGCCAGGAGCTAGGGATTTCTGTCAGGCAGGGACTGCCAGGAGAACTTGGCCCTTGGCCTGTGATGTTGAGGCCCCAAAGGGCTGGTGCCTCTGGGAGAACATCTGGCTGCTTGGCTCAGGGAAGCTCTGTCTCTTGGCTTTTGCAGCGCGATCGCCAAGGGCGCACGTGGCAGAGCTGGAGGGAACGAGACTCTGTGTTGTTTCTCTTTTTTTGGAAAGGAGTGTTTGGCTTGTGTGACTGGTCTGCAGTTTTCTTGAGTTCTTCCTCAGTTCTACAAAGTCTTATTGCCCAGCTTTCTTTTGGCTTTTTATAAGGTATTGGGAGATGGCTCTGTTGTCCCGAAAGTGGTGGGGGGCCATTCATGTCCCGTTTAGCCAAGGAAAGAAAGTGAGTAGTTCTGAAGCCTCTTGGTGAGGCAAAAAAGCAGAAGGGCCCAGTTTCTATTGATGCATTTAGTGATGAAGTCTGCAGCTTTGGCAAGGGCCTTGGAGCCTGGAGTGGATGTGAAGCTGCAAGTCCTTGACTGCTGTCTTGTGTTGCTCAGAAGAAGAAGGCCATCTAGAAATGGTGGATGCTGTATTTGAAGTCAAATGGGCAACTCTGTGGCTGGGAAGCTGTGTGGCTGAAAAGGCCCCAGGGGTGCCGTAGAAAATCAGCAGAAGAAGAGGCAGCCTGGGACCAGGTGTCCAAGAAGGCCAAGGGCATGGTGGCCTGTGTCAGCAGCAGCGGGGCAGCAGGAGCAGGGCAGGGAGCGTGGCCCTGTGCTGGGCAGCGCTGCGGCCACAGCTGGAGTGCTGTGTGCACTTGTGGGTCCCTGGGAAGCAGAAAGTCACGGAGGGGCTGCAGCGTGTGCCCAGAAGGACAGGGGAGCTGGGCAAGGGGATGCAGCACAAGCGCAGTGAGGAGTTGCTGAGGGAGCTTTAGTCTGGACAATGGGAGGCACACGAGGGCCCTTGAGGCAGACTTCCATCAATCCCTGCACTACAGAGCTCACCAGAAGGGCTGTTTCCATGCCAAACAGCCCCACACTACATCCAACTGCTTTAGACACTGGATTGTTGACACTGCCGTCTTGTGGCTTGCTGGCTTGTTGGTCTGCTAGGAGAGGTTTGCCCTCTTCGTTTTCTCCTTTTCCAGAAAAGCAAAGATGCTTCTGCACAACGTTTCCTGCCTGTTTTGCAGCACTGCATGAGATTGTGATCCAGTTTGAGTTTTCCATGCCTGCAGAAGCAGTTGCAAAGGCGTTGCTGTCGCTTTCCTACTTTTCCATTTCAGAGCTTTCAGGAACCAAAAGCTGCATTTTAAGGAGGAAGCTTTGCTTGCAGATAGCAGCCAGGGAGGAATGGCAAGCTCAAATCAATCTAGAGTTCTGTTGAATTGGCCCATTATAAGTTGGTGGGTGGGGCTTTGCATCCCTGTCTTCCTAGAAAATGTTGTGATTTCTCCTTAGAAGATGTGGTGGTAGATCTGACAAGAAATTAGGTCCTAAATGATAGCTCGTGGCCTGTGCCTCATGCTTGTCTCTTGCCACAGCTGACAGAACCAACAGCCGTCTCTCCCCTGGCTCCCGCTGCTCCTGGGGAAGAAGCAAAAGAGGAGCAAATTGAGGTGGATGAACACCAGATTCCATCGGTGATTACACCAGAGCCTGGATACCCTGAGCCTGTAAGTGCCAGCTGTGGGTGTTGCCGTCTTCAGTGAAAGGCGGCGGTGCAATTTTCAGAGCAGCCAGCGCTTCCTGTGGGTGGCTGAGGATGCTGAGTGCTGGAGTCCTGCCAGGAGCTAGGGATTTCTGTCAGGCAGGGACTGCCAGGAGAACTTGGCCCTTGGCCTGTGATGTTGAGGCCCCAAAGGGCTGGTGCCTCTGGGAGAACATCTGGCTGCTTGGCTCAGGGAAGCTCTGTCTCTTGGCTTTTGCAGCGCGATCGCCAAGGGCGCACGTGGCAGAGCTGGAGGGAACGAGACTCTGTTTTGTTTCTCTCTTTTTGGAAAGGAGTGTTTGGCTTGTGTGACTGGTCTGCAGTTTTCTTGAGTTCTTCCTCAGTTCTACAAAGTCTTATTGCCCAGCTTTCTTTTGGCTTTTTATAAGGTATTGGGAGATGGCTCTGTTGTCCCAAAAGTGGTGGGGGGCCATTCATGTCCCGTTTAGCCAAAGAAAGAAAGTGAGTAGTTCTGAAGCCTCTTGGTGAGGCAAAAAAGCAGAAGGGCCCAGTTTCTGTTGATGCATTTAGTGATGAAGTCTGCAGCTTTGGCAAGGGCCTTGGAGCCTGGAGTGGATGTGAAGCTGCAAGTCCTTGACTGCTGTCTTGTGTTGCTCAGAAGAAGAAGGCCATCTAGAAATGGTGGATGCTGTATTTGAAGTCAAATGGGCAACTCTGTGGCTGGGAAGCTGTGTGGCTGAAAAGGCCCCAGGGGTGCCGTAGAAAATCAGCAGAAGAAGAGGCAGCCTGGGACCAGGTGTCCAAGAAGGCCAAGGGCATGGTGGCCTGTGTCAGCAGCAGCGGGGCAGCAGGAGCAGGGCAGGGAGCGTGGCCCTGTGCTGGGCAGCGCTGCGGCTACAGCTGGAGTGCTGTGTGCACTTGTGGGCCCTGGGAAGCAGAAAGTCACGGAGGGGCTGCAGTGTGTGCAGAGAAGGACAGGGGAGCTGGGCAAGGGGATGCAGCACAAGCGCAGTGAGGAGTTGCTGAGGGAGCTTTAGTCTGGACAATGGGAGGCACAGGAGGGCCCTTGAGGCAGACTTCCATCAATCCCTGCACTACAGAGCTCACCAGAAGGGCTGTTTCCATGCCAAACAGCCCCACACTACATCCAACTGCTTTAGACACTGGAGTGTTGACACTGCTGACTTGTGGCTTGCTGGCTCTTTGGTTTGCTAGGAGAGGTTTGCCCTCTTCGTTTTCTCCTTTTCCAGAAAAGCAAAGATGCTTCTGCACAACGTTTCCTGCCTGTTTTGCAGCACTGCATGAGATTGTGATCCAGTTTGAGTTCTCCATGCCTGCAGAAGCAGTTGCAAAGGCGTTGCTGTCGCTTTCCTACTTTTCCATTTCAGAGCTTTCAGGAACTAAAAGCTGCATTTTACAGAGGAAGCATTGCTTGCAGATAGCAGCCAGGGAGGAATGGCAAGCTCAAATCAATCTAGAGTTCTGTTGAATTGGCCCATTATAAGTTGGTGGGTGGGGCTTTGCATCCCTGTCTTCCTAGAAAATGTTGTGATTTCTCCTTAGAAGATGTGGTGGTAGATCTGACAAGAAATTAGGTCCTAAATGATAGCTCGTGGCCTGTGCCTCATGCTTGTCTCTTGCCACAGCTGACAGAACCAACAGCCGTCTCTCCCCTGGCTCCCGCTGCTCCTGGGGAAGAAGCAAAAGAGGAGCAAATTGAGGTGGATGAACACCAGATTCCATCAGTGGTCTCACCAGAGCCTGGATACCCTGAGCCCGTAAGTGCCAGCTGTGGGTGTTGCTGTCTTCAGTGAAAGGCGGCGGTGCAATTTTCGGAGCAGCCAGCGCTTCCTGTGGGTGGCTGAGGATGCTGAGTGCTGGAGTCCTGCCAGGAGCTAGGGATTTCTGTCAGGCAGGGACTGCCAGGAGAACTTGGCCTTTGGCCTGTGATGTTGAGGCCCCAAAGGGCTGGTGCCTCTGGGAGAACATCTGGCTGCTTGGCTCAGGGAAGCTCTGTCTCTTGGCTTTTGCAGCGCGATCGCCAAGGGCGCACGTGGCAGAGCTGGAGGGAACGAGACTCTGTGTTGTTTCTCTTTTTTTGGAAAGGAGTGTTTGGCTTGTGAGACTGGTCTGCAGTTTTCTTGAGTTCTTCCTCAGTTCTACAAAGTCTTATTGCCCAGCTTTCTTTTGGCTTTTTATAAGGTATTGGGAGATGGCTCTGTTGTCCCGAAAGTGGTGGGGGGCCATTCATGTCCCGTTTAGCCAAGGAAAGAAAGTGAGTAGTTCTGAAGCCTCTTGGTGAGGCAAAAAAGCAGAAGGGCCCAGTTTCTGTTGATGCATTTAGTGATGAAGTCTGCAGCTTTGGCAAGGGCCTTGGAGCCTGGAGTGGATGTGAAGCTGCAAGTCCTTGACTGCTGTCTTGTGTTGCTCAGAAGAAGAAGGCCATCTAGAAATGGTGGATGCTGTATTTGAAGTCAAATGGGCAACTCTGTGGCTGGGAAGCTGTGTGGCTGAAAAGGCCCCAGGGGTGCCGTAGAAAATCAGCAGAAGAAGAGGCAGCCTGGGACCAGGTGTCCAAGAAGGCCAAGGGCATGGTGGCCTGTGTCAGCAGCAGCGGGGCAGCAGGAGCAGGGCAGGGAGCGTGGCCCTGTGCTGGGCAGTGCTGCGGCTACAGCTGGAGTGCTGTGTGCACTTGTGGGTCCCTGGGAAGCAGAAAGTCACGGAGGGGCTGCAGCGTGTGCAGAGAAGGACAGGGGAGCTGGGCAAGGGGATGCAGCACAAGCGCAGTGAGGAGTTGCTGAGGGAGCTTTAGTCTGGACAATGGGAGGCACACGAGGGCCCTTGAGGCAGACTTCCATCAATCCCTGCACTACAGAGCTCACCAGAAGGGCTGTTTCCATGCCAAACAGCCCCACACTACATCCAACTGCTTTAGACACTGGATTGTTGACACTGCCGTCTTGTGGCTTGCTGGCTTGTTGGTCTGCTAGGAGAGGTTTGCCCTCTTCGTTTTCTCCTTTTCCAGAAAAGCAAAGATGCTTCTGCACAACGTTTCCTGCCTGTTTTGCAGCACTGCATGAGATTGTGATCCAGTTTGAGTTTTCCATGCCTGCAGAAGCAGTTGCAAAGGCGTTGCTGTCGCTTTCCTACTTTTCCATTTCAGAGCTTTCAGGAACCAAAAGCTGCATTTTAAGGAGGAAGCTTTGCTTGCAGATAGCAGCCAGGGAGGAATGGCAAGCTCAAATCAATCTAGAGTTCTGTTGAATTGGCCCATTATAAGTTGGTGGGTGGGGCTTTGCATCCCTGTCTTCCTAGAAAATGTTGTGATTTCTCCTTAGAAGATGTGGTGGTAGATCTGACAAGAAATTAGGTCCTAAATGATAGCTCGTGGCCTGTGCCTCATGCTTGTCTCTTGCCACAGCTGACAGAACCAACAGCCGTCTCTCCCCTGGCTCCCGCTGCTCCTGGGGAAGAAGCAAAAGAGGAGCAAATTGAGGTGGATGAACACCAGATTCCATCGTTGATTACACCAGAGCCTGGATACCCTGAGCCTGTAAGTGCCAGCTGTGGGTGTTGCTGTCTTCAGTGAAAGGCGGCAGTGCAATTTTCAGAGCAGCCAGCGCTTCCTGTGGGTGGCTGAGGATGCTGAGTGCTGGAGTCCTGCCAGGAGCTAGGGATTTCTGTCAGGCAGGGACTGCCAGGAGAACTTGGCCCTTGGCCTGTGATGTTGAGGCCCCAAAGGGCTGGTGCCTCTGGGAGAACATCTGGCTGCTTGGCTCAGGGAAGCTCTGTCTCTTGGCTTTTGCAGCGCGATCGCCAAGGGCGCACGTGGCAGAGCTGGAGGGAACGAGACTCTGTTTTGTTTCTCTTTTTTTGGAAAGGAGTGTTTGGCTTGTGAGACTGGTCTGCAGTTTTCTTGAGTTCTTCCTCAGTTCTACAAAGTCTTATTGCCCAGCTTTCTTTTGGCTTTTTATAAGGTATTGGGAGATGGCTCTGTTGTCCCGAAAGTGGTGGGGGGCCATTCATGTCCCGTTTAGCCAAAGAAAGAAAGTGAGTAGTTCTGAAGCCTCTTGGTGAGGCAAAAAAGCAGAAGGGCCCAGTTTCTGTTGATGCATTTAGTGATGAAGTCTGCAGCTTTGGCAAGGGCCTTGGAGCCTGGAGTGGATGTGAAGCTGCAAGTCCTTGACTGCTGTCTTGTGTTGCTCAGAAGAAGAAGGCCATCTAGAAATGGTGGATGCTGTATTTGAAGTCAAATGGGCAACTCTGTGGCTGGGAAGCTGTGTGGCTGAAAAGGCCCCAGGGGTGCCGTAGAAAATCAGCAGAAGAAGAGGCAGCCTGGGACCAGGTGTCCAAGAAGGCCAAGGGCATGGTGGCCTGTGTCAGCAGCAGCGGGGCAGCAGGAGCAGGGCAGGGAGCGTGGCCCTGTGCTGGGCAGCGCTGCGGCCACAGCTGGAGTGCTGTGTGCACTTGTGGGCCCTGGGAAGCAGAAAGTCACGGAGGGGCTGCAGTGTGTGCAGAGAAGGACAGGGGAGCTGGGCAAGGGGATGCAGCACAAGCGCAGTGAGGAGTTGCTGAGGGAGCTTTAGTCTGGACAATGGGAGGCACAGGAGGGCCCTTGAGGCAGACTTCCATCAATCCCTGCACTACAGAGCTCACCAGAAGGGCTGTTTCCATGCCAAACAGCCCCACACTACATCCAACTGCTTTAGACACTGGAGTGTTGACACTGCTGACTTGTGGCTTGCTGGCTCTTTGGTTTGCTAGGAGAGGTTTGCCCTCTTCGTTTTCTCCTTTTCCAGAAAAGCAAAGATGCTTCTGCACAACGTTTCCTGCCTGTTTTGCAGCACTGCATGAGATTGTGATCCAGTTTGAGTTTTCCATGCCTGCAGAAGCAGTTGCAAAGGCGTTGCTGTCGCTTTCCTACTTTTCCATTTCAGAGCTTTCAGGAACTAAAAGCTGCATTTTACAGAGGAAGCATTGCTTGCAGATAGCAGCCAGGGAGGAATGGCAAGCTCAAATCAATCTAGAGTTCTGTTGAATTGGCCCATTATAAGTTGGTGGGTGGGGCTTTGCATCCCTGTCTTCCTAGAAAATGTTGTGATTTCTCCTTAGAAGATGTGGTGGTAGATCTGACAAGAAATTAGGTCCTAAATGATAGCTCGTGGCCTGTGCCTCATGCTTGTCTCTTGCCACAGCTGACAGAACCAACAGCCGTCTCTCCCCTGGCTCCCGCTGCTCCTGGGGAAGAAGCAAAAGAGGAGCAAATTGAGGTGGATGAACACCAGATTCCATCAGTGGTCTCACCAGAGCCTGGATACCCTGAGCCCGTAAGTGGCAGCTGTGGGTGTTGCTGTCTTCAGTGAAAGGCGGCGGTGCAATTTTCGGAGCAGCCAGCGCTTCCTGTGGGTGGCTGAGGATGCTGAGTGCTGGAGTCCTGCCAGGAGCTAGGGATTTCTGTCAGGCAGGGACTGCCAGGAGAACTTGGCCCTTGGCCTGTGATGTTGAGGCCCCAAAGGGCTGGTGCCTCTGGGAGAACATCTGGCTGCTTGGCTCAGGGAAGCTCTGTCTCTTGGCTTTTGCAGCGCGATCGCCAAGGGCGCACGTGGCAGAGCTGGAGGGAACGAGACTCTGTTTTGTTTCTCTCTTTTTGGAAAGGAGTGTTTGGCTTGTGTGACTGGTCTGCAGTTTTCTTGAGTTCTTCCTCAGTTCTACAAAGTCTTATTGCCCAGCTTTCTTTTGGCTTTTTATAAGGTATTGGGAGATGGCTCTGTTGTCCCGAAAGTGGTGGGGGGCCATTCATGTCCCGTTTAGCCAAAGAAAGAAAGTGAGTAGTTCTGAAGCCTCTTGGTGAGGCAAAAAAGCAGAAGGGCCCAGTTTCTGTTGATGCATTTAGTGATGAAGTCTGCAGCTTTGGCAAGGGCCTTGGAGCCTGGAGTGGATGTGAAGCTGCAAGTCCTTGACTGCTGTCTTGTGTTGCTCAGAAGAAGAAGGCCATCTAGAAATGGTGGATGCTGTATTTGAAGTCAAATGGGCAACTCTGTGGCTGGGAAGCTGTGTGGCTGAAAAGGCCCCAGGGGTGCCGTAGAAAATCAGCAGAAGAAGAGGCAGCCTGGGACCAGGTGTCCAAGAAGGCCAAGGGCATGGTGGCCTGTGTCAGCAGCAGCGGGGCAGCAGGAGCAGGGCAGGGAGCGTGGCCCTGTGCTGGGCAGCGCTGCGGCTACAGCTGGAGTGCTGTGTGCACTTGTGGGCCCTGGGAAGCAGAAAGTCACGGAGGGGCTGCAGTGTGTGCAGAGAAGGACAGGGGAGCTGGGCAAGGGGATGCAGCACAAGCGCAGTGAGGAGTTGCTGAGGGAGCTTTAGTCTGGACAATGGGAGGCACAGGAGGGCCCTTGAGGCAGACTTCCATCAATCCCTGCACTACAGAGCTCACCAGAAGGGCTGTTTCCATGCCAAACAGCCCCACACTACATCCAACTGCTTTAGACACTGGAGTGTTGACACTGCTGACTTGTGGCTTGCTGGCTCTTTGGTTTGCTAGGAGAGGTTTGCCCTCTTCGTTTTCTCCTTTTCCAGAAAAGCAAAGATGCTTCTGCACAACGTTTCCTGCCTGTTTTGCAGCACTGCATGAGATTGTGATCCAGTTTGAGTTCTCCATGCCTGCAGAAGCAGTTGCAAAGGCGTTGCTGTCGCTTTCCTACTTTTCCATTTCAGAGCTTTCAGGAACTAAAAGCTGCATTTTACAGAGGAAGCATTGCTTGCAGATAGCAGCCAGGGAGGAATGGCAAGCTCAAATCAATCTAGAGTTCTGTTGAATTGGCCCATTATAAGTTGGTGGGTGGGGCTTTGCATCCCTGTCTTCCTAGAAAATGTTGTGATTTCTCCTTAGAAGATGTGGTGGTAGATCTGACAAGAAATTAGGTCCTAAATGATAGCTCGTGGCCTGTGCCTCATGCTTGTCTCTTGCCACAGCTGACAGAACCAACAGCCGTCTCTCCCCTGGCTCCCGCTGCTCCTGGGGAAGAAGCAAAAGAGGAGCAAATTGAGGTGGATGAACACCAGATTCCATCAGTGGTCTCACCAGAGCCTGGATACCCTGAGCCCGTAAGTGCCAGCTGTGGGTGTTGCTGTCTTCAGTGAAAGGCGGCGGTGCAATTTTCGGAGCAGCCAGCGCTTCCTGTGGGTGGCTGAGGATGCTGAGTGCTGGAGTCCTGCCAGGAGCTAGGGATTTCTGTCAGGCAGGGACTGCCAGGAGAACTTGGCCTTTGGCCTGTGATGTTGAGGCCCCAAAGGGCTGGTGCCTCTGGGAGAACATCTGGCTGCTTGGCTCAGGGAAGCTCTGTCTCTTGGCTTTTGCAGCGCGATCGCCAAGGGCGCACGTGGCAGAGCTGGAGGGAACGAGACTCTGTGTTGTTTCTCTTTTTTTGGAAAGGAGTGTTTGGCTTGTGAGACTGGTCTGCAGTTTTCTTGAGTTCTTCCTCAGTTCTACAAAGTCTTATTGCCCAGCTTTCTTTTGGCTTTTTATAAGGTATTGGGAGATGGCTCTGTTGTCCCGAAAGTGGTGGGGGGCCATTCATGTCCCGTTTAGCCAAGGAAAGAAAGTGAGTAGTTCTGAAGCCTCTTGGTGAGGCAAAAAAGCAGAAGGGCCCAGTTTCTGTTGATGCATTTAGTGATGAAGTCTGCAGCTTTGGCAAGGGCCTTGGAGCCTGGAGTGGATGTGAAGCTGCAAGTCCTTGACTGCTGTCTTGTGTTGCTCAGAAGAAGAAGGCCATCTAGAAATGGTGGATGCTGTATTTGAAGTCAAATGGGCAACTCTGTGGCTGGGAAGCTGTGTGGCTGAAAAGGCCCCAGGGGTGCCGTAGAAAATCAGCAGAAGAAGAGGCAGCCTGGGACCAGGTGTCCAAGAAGGCCAAGGGCATGGTGGCCTGTGTCAGCAGCAGCGGGGCAGCAGGAGCAGGGCAGGGAGCGTGGCCCTGTGCTGGGCAGTGCTGCGGCTACAGCTGGAGTGCTGTGTGCACTTGTGGGTCCCTGGGAAGCAGAAAGTCACGGAGGGGCTGCAGCGTGTGCAGAGAAGGACAGGGGAGCTGGGCAAGGGGATGCAGCACAAGCGCAGTGAGGAGTTGCTGAGGGAGCTTTAGTCTGGACAATGGGAGGCACACGAGGGCCCTTGAGGCAGACTTCCATCAATCCCTGCACTACAGAGCTCACCAGAAGGGCTGTTTCCATGCCAAACAGCCCCACACTACATCCAACTGCTTTAGACACTGGATTGTTGACACTGCCGTCTTGTGGCTTGCTGGCTTGTTGGTCTGCTAGGAGAGGTTTGCCCTCTTCGTTTTCTCCTTTTCCAGAAAAGCAAAGATGCTTCTGCACAACGTTTCCTGCCTGTTTTGCAGCACTGCATGAGATTGTGATCCAGTTTGAGTTTTCCATGCCTGCAGAAGCAGTTGCAAAGGCGTTGCTGTCGCTTTCCTACTTTTCCATTTCAGAGCTTTCAGGAACCAAAAGCTGCATTTTAAGGAGGAAGCTTTGCTTGCAGATAGCAGCCAGGGAGGAATGGCAAGCTCAAATCAATCTAGAGTTCTGTTGAATTGGCCCATTATAAGTTGGTGGGTGGGGCTTTGCATCCCTGTCTTCCTAGAAAATGTTGTGATTTCTCCTTAGAAGATGTGGTGGTAGATCTGACAAGAAATTAGGTCCTAAATGATAGCTCGTGGCCTGTGCCTCATGCTTGTCTCTTGCCACAGCTGACAGAACCAACAGCCGTCTCTCCCCTGGCTCCCGCTGCTCCTGGGGAAGAAGCAAAAGAGGAGCAAATTGAGGTGGATGAACACCAGATTCCATCGTTGATTACACCAGAGCCTGGATACCCTGAGCCTGTAAGTGCCAGCTGTGGGTGTTGCTGTCTTCAGTGAAAGGCGGCAGTGCAATTTTCAGAGCAGCCAGCGCTTCCTGTGGGTGGCTGAGGATGCTGAGTGCTGGAGTCCTGCCAGGAGCTAGGGATTTCTGTCAGGCAGGGACTGCCAGGAGAACTTGGCCCTTGGCCTGTGATGTTGAGGCCCCAAAGGGCTGGTGCCTCTGGGAGAACATCTGGCTGCTTGGCTCAGGGAAGCTCTGTCTCTTGGCTTTTGCAGCGCGATCGCCAAGGGCGCACGTGGCAGAGCTGGAGGGAACGAGACTCTGTTTTGTTTCTCTTTTTTTGGAAAGGAGTGTTTGGCTTGTGAGACTGGTCTGCAGTTTTCTTGAGTTCTTCCTCAGTTCTACAAAGTCTTATTGCCCAGCTTTCTTTTGGCTTTTTATAAGGTATTGGGAGATGGCTCTGTTGTCCCGAAAGTGGTGGGGGGCCATTCATGTCCCGTTTAGCCAAAGAAAGAAAGTGAGTAGTTCTGAAGCCTCTTGGTGAGGCAAAAAAGCAGAAGGGCCCAGTTTCTGTTGATGCATTTAGTGATGAAGTCTGCAGCTTTGGCAAGGGCCTTGGAGCCTGGAGTGGATGTGAAGCTGCAAGTCCTTGACTGCTGTCTTGTGTTGCTCAGAAGAAGAAGGCCATCTAGAAATGGTGGATGCTGTATTTGAAGTCAAATGGGCAACTCTGTGGCTGGGAAGCTGTGTGGCTGAAAAGGCCCCAGGGGTGCCGTAGAAAATCAGCAGAAGAAGAGGCAGCCTGGGACCAGGTGTCCAAGAAGGCCAAGGGCATGGTGGCCTGTGTCAGCAGCAGCGGGGCAGCAGGAGCAGGGCAGGGAGCGTGGCCCTGTGCTGGGCAGCGCTGCGGCCACAGCTGGAGTGCTGTGTGCACTTGTGGGCCCTGGGAAGCAGAAAGTCACGGAGGGGCTGCAGTGTGTGCAGAGAAGGACAGGGGAGCTGGGCAAGGGGATGCAGCACAAGCGCAGTGAGGAGTTGCTGAGGGAGCTTTAGTCTGGACAATGGGAGGCACAGGAGGGCCCTTGAGGCAGACTTCCATCAATCCCTGCACTACAGAGCTCACCAGAAGGGCTGTTTCCATGCCAAACAGCCCCACACTACATCCAACTGCTTTAGACACTGGAGTGTTGACACTGCTGACTTGTGGCTTGCTGGCTCTTTGGTTTGCTAGGAGAGGTTTGCCCTCTTCGTTTTCTCCTTTTCCAGAAAAGCAAAGATGCTTCTGCACAACGTTTCCTGCCTGTTTTGCAGCACTGCATGAGATTGTGATCCAGTTTGAGTTTTCCATGCCTGCAGAAGCAGTTGCAAAGGCGTTGCTGTCGCTTTCCTACTTTTCCATTTCAGAGCTTTCAGGAACTAAAAGCTGCATTTTACAGAGGAAGCATTGCTTGCAGATAGCAGCCAGGGAGGAATGGCAAGCTCAAATCAATCTAGAGTTCTGTTGAATTGGCCCATTATAAGTTGGTGGGTGGGGCTTTGCATCCCTGTCTTCCTAGAAAATGTTGTGATTTCTCCTTAGAAGATGTGGTGGTAGATCTGACAAGAAATTAGGTCCTAAATGATAGCTCGTGGCCTGTGCCTCATGCTTGTCTCTTGCCACAGCTGACAGAACCAACAGCCGTCTCTCCCCTGGCTCCCGCTGCTCCTGGGGAAGAAGCAAAAGAGGAGCAAATTGAGGTGGATGAACACCAGATTCCATCAGTGGTCTCACCAGAGCCTGGATACCCTGAGCCCGTAAGTGGCAGCTGTGGGTGTTGCTGTCTTCAGTGAAAGGCGGCGGTGCAATTTTCGGAGCAGCCAGCGCTTCCTGTGGGTGGCTGAGGATGCTGAGTGCTGGAGTCCTGCCAGGAGCTAGGGATTTCTGTCAGGCAGGGACTGCCAGGAGAACTTGGCCCTTGGCCTGTGATGTTGAGGCCCCAAAGGGCTGGTGCCTCTGGGAGAACATCTGGCTGCTTGGCTCAGGGAAGCTCTGTCTCTTGGCTTTTGCAGCGCGATCGCCAAGGGCGCACGTGGCAGAGCTGGAGGGAACGAGACTCTGTTTTGTTTCTCTCTTTTTGGAAAGGAGTGTTTGGCTTGTGTGACTGGTCTGCAGTTTTCTTGAGTTCTTCCTCAGTTCTACAAAGTCTTATTGCCCAGCTTTCTTTTGGCTTTTTATAAGGTATTGGGAGATGGCTCTGTTGTCCCGAAAGTGGTGGGGGGCCATTCATGTCCCGTTTAGCCAAAGAAAGAAAGTGAGTAGTTCTGAAGCCTCTTGGTGAGGCAAAAAAGCAGAAGGGCCCAGTTTCTGTTGATGCATTTAGTGATGAAGTCTGCAGCTTTGGCAAGGGCCTTGGAGCCTGGAGTGGATGTGAAGCTGCAAGTCCTTGACTGCTGTCTTGTGTTGCTCAGAAGAAGAAGGCCATCTAGAAATGGTGGATGCTGTATTTGAAGTCAAATGGGCAACTCTGTGGCTGGGAAGCTGTGTGGCTGAAAAGGCCCCAGGGGTGCCGTAGAAAATCAGCAGAAGAAGAGGCAGCCTGGGACCAGGTGTCCAAGAAGGCCAAGGGCATGGTGGCCTGTGTCAGCAGCAGCGGGGCAGCAGGAGCAGGGCAGAGAGCGTGGCCCTGTGCTGGGCAGCGCTGCGGCCACAGCTGGAGTGCTGTGTGCACTTGTGGGTCCTGGGAAGCAGAAAGTCACGGAGGGGCTGCAGTGTGTGCCCAGAAGGACAGGGGAGCTGGGCAAGGGGATGCAGCACAAGCACAGTGAGGAGTTGCTGAGGGAGCTTTAGTCTGGACAATGGGAGGGACAGGAGGGCCCTTGAGGCAGACTTCCATCAATCCCTGCACTACAGAGCTCACCAGAAGGGCTGTTTCCATGCCAAACAGCCCCACACTACATCCAACTGCTTTAGACACTGGATTGTTGACACTGCCGTCTTGTGGCTTGCTGGCTTGTTGGTCTGCTAGGAGAGGTTTGCCCTCTTCGTTTTCTCCTTTTCCAGAAAAGCAAAGATGCTTCTGCACAACGTTTCCTGCCTGTTTTGCAGCACTGCATGAGATTGTGATCCAGTTTGAGTTTTCCATGCCTGCAGAAGCAGTTGCAAAGGCGTTGCTGTCGCTTTCCTACTTTTCCATTTCAGAGCTTTCAGGAACCAAAAGCTGCATTTTAAGGAGGAAGCTTTGCTTGCAGATAGCAGCCAGGGAGGAATGGCAAGCTCAAATCAATCTAGAGTTCTGTTGAATTGGCCCATTATACGTTGGTGGGTGGGGCTTTGCATCCCTGTCTTCCTAGAAAATGTTGTGATTTCTCCTTAGAAGATGTGGTGGTAGATCTGACAAGAAATTAGGTCCTAAATGATAGCTCGTGGCCTGTGCCTCATGCTTGTCTCTTGCCACAGCTGACAGAACCAACAGCCGTCTCTCCCCTGGCTCCCGCTGCTCCTGGGGAAGAAGCAAAAGAGGAGCAAATTGAGGTGGATGAACACCAGATTCCATCAGTGGTCTCACCAGAGCCTGGATACCCTGAGCCCGTAAGTGCCAGCTGTGGGTGTTGCTGTCTTCAGTGAAAGGCGGCGGTGCAATTTTCAGAGCAGCCAGCGCTTAATGTGGGTGGCTGAGGATGCTGAGTGCTGGAGTCCTGCCAGGAGCTAGGGATTTCTGTCAGGCAGGGACTGCCAGGAGAACTTGGCCCTTGGCCTGTGATGTTGAGGCCCCAAAGGGCTGGTGCCTCTGGGAGAACATCTGGCTGCTTGGCTCAGGGAAGCTCTGTCTCTTGGCTTTTGCAGCGCGATCGCCAAGGGCGCACGTGGCAGAGCTGGAGGGAACGAGACTCTGTGTTGTTTCTCTTTTTTTGGAAAGGAGTGTTTGGCTTGTGAGACTGGTCTGCAGTTTTCTTGAGTTCTTCCTCAGTTCTACAAAGTCTTATTGCCCAGCTTTCTTTTGGCTTTTTATAAGGTATTGGGAGATGGCTCTGTTGTCCCGAAAGTGGTGGGGGGCCATTCATGTCCCGTTTAGCCAAAGAAAGAAAGTGAGTAGTTCTGAAGCCTCTTGGTGAGGCAAAAAAGCAGAAGGGCCCAGTTTCTGTTGATGCATTTAGTGATGAAGTCTGCAGCTTTGGCAAGGGCCTTGGAGCCTGGAGTGGATGTGAAGCTGCAAGTCCTTGACTGCTGTCTTGTGTTGCTCAGAAGAAGAAGGCCATCTAGAAATGGTGGATGCTGTATTTGAAGTCAAATGGGCAACTCTGTGGCTGGGAAGCTGTGTGGCTGAAAAGGCCCCAGGGGTGCCGTAGAAAATCAGCAGAAGAAGAGGCAGCCTGGGACCAGGTGTCCAAGAAGGCCAAGGGCATGGTGGCCTGTGTCAGCAGCAGCGGGGCAGCAGGAGCAGGGCAGGGAGCGTGGCCCTGTGCTGGGCAGCGCTGCGGCTACAGCTGGAGTGCTGTGTGCACTTGTGGGCCCTGGGAAGCAGAAAGTCACGGAGGGGCTGCAGTGTGTGCAGAGAAGGACAGGGGAGCTGGGCAAGGGGATGCAGCACAAGCGCAGTGAGGAGTTGCTGAGGGAGCTTTAGTCTGGACAATGGGAGGCACAGGAGGGCCCTTGAGGCAGACTTCCATCAATCCCTGCACTACAGAGCTCACCAGAAGGGCTGTTTCCATGCCAAACAGCCCCACACTACATCCAACTGCTTTAGACACTGGAGTGTTGACACTGCCGACTTGTGGCTTGCTGGCTCTTTGGTTTGCTAGGAGAGGTTTGCCCTCTTCGTTTTCTCCTTTTCCAGAAAAGCAAAGATGCTTCTGCACAACGTTTCCTGCCTGTTTTGCAGCACTGCATGAGATTGTGATCCAGTTTGAGTTTTCCATGCCTGCAGAAGCAGTTGCAAAGGCGTTGCTGTCGCTTTCCTACTTTTCCATTTCAGAGCTTTCAGGAACTAAAAGCTGCATTTTACAGAGGAAGCATTGCTTGCAGATAGCAGCCAGGGAGGAATGGCAAGCTCAAATCAATCTAGAGTTCTGTTGAATTGGCCCATTATAAGTTGGTGGGTGGGGCTTTGCATCCCTGTCTTCCTAGAAAATGTTGTGATTTCTCCTTAGAAGATGTGGTGGTAGATCTGACAAGAAATTAGGTCCTAAATGATAGCTCGTAGCCTGTGCCTCATGCTTGTCTCTTGCCACAGCTGACAGAACCAACAGCCGTCTCTCCCCTGGCTCCCGCTGCTCCTGGGGAAGAAGCAAAAGAGGAGCAAATAGAGGTGGATGAACACCAGATTCCATCAGTGGTCTCACCAGAGCCTGGATACCCTGAGCCCGTAAGTGCCAGCTGTGGGTGTTGCTGTCTTCAGTGAAAGGCGGCGGTGCAATTTTCGGAGCAGCCAGCGCTTCCTGTGGGTGGCTGAGGATGCTGAGTGCTGGAGTCCTGCCAGGAGCTAGGGATTTCTGTCAGGCAGGGACTGCCAGGAGAACTTGGCCCTTGGCCTGTGATGTTGAGGCCCCAAAGGGCTGGTGCCTCTGGGAGAACATCTGGCTGCTTGGCTCAGGGAAGCTCTGTCTCTTGGCTTTTGCAGCGCGATCGCCAAGGGCGCACGTGGCAGAGCTGGAGGGAACGAGACTCTGTGTTGTTTCTCTTTTTTTGGAAAGGAGTGTTTGGCTTGTGTGACTGGTCTGCAGTTTTCTTGAGTTCTTCCTCAGTTCTACAAAGTCTTATTGCCCAGCTTTCTTTTGGCTTTTTATAAGGTATTGGGAGATGGCTCTGTTGTCCCGAAAGTGGTGGGGGGCCATTCATGTCCCGTTTAGCCAAGGAAAGAAAGTGAGTAGTTCTGAAGCCTCTTGGTGAGGCAAAAAAGCAGAAGGGCCCAGTTTCTATTGATGCATTTAGTGATGAAGTCTGCAGCTTTGGCAAGGGCCTTGGAGCCTGGAGTGGATGTGAAGCTGCAAGTCCTTGACTGCTGTCTTGTGTTGCTCAGAAGAAGAAGGCCATCTAGAAATGGTGGATGCTGTATTTGAAGTCAAATGGGCAACTCTGTGGCTGGGAAGCTGTGTGGCTGAAAAGGCCCCAGGGGTGCCGTAGAAAATCAGCAGAAGAAGAGGCAGCCTGGGACCAGGTGTCCAAGAAGGCCAAGGGCATGGTGGCCTGTGTCAGCAGCAGCGGGGCAGCAGGAGCAGGGCAGGGAGCGTGGCCCTGTGCTGGGCAGCGCTGCGGCCACAGCTGGAGTGCTGTGTGCACTTGTGGGTCCCTGGGAAGCAGAAAGTCACGGAGGGGCTGCAGCGTGTGCCCAGAAGGACAGGGGAGCTGGGCAAGGGGATGCAGCACAAGCGCAGTGAGGAGTTGCTGAGGGAGCTTTAGTCTGGACAATGGGAGGCACACGAGGGCCCTTGAGGCAGACTTCCATCAATCCCTGCACTACAGAGCTCACCAGAAGGGCTGTTTCCATGCCAAACAGCCCCACACTACATCCAACTGCTTTAGACACTGGATTGTTGACACTGCCGTCTTGTGGCTTGCTGGCTTGTTGGTCTGCTAGGAGAGGTTTGCCCTCTTCGTTTTCTCCTTTTCCAGAAAAGCAAAGATGCTTCTGCACAACGTTTCCTGCCTGTTTTGCAGCACTGCATGAGATTGTGATCCAGTTTGAGTTTTCCATGCCTGCAGAAGCAGTTGCAAAGGCGTTGCTGTCGCTTTCCTACTTTTCCATTTCAGAGCTTTCAGGAACCAAAAGCTGCATTTTAAGGAGGAAGCTTTGCTTGCAGATAGCAGCCAGGGAGGAATGGCAAGCTCAAATCAATCTAGAGTTCTGTTGAATTGGCCCATTATAAGTTGGTGGGTGGGGCTTTGCATCCCTGTCTTCCTAGAAAATGTTGTGATTTCTCCTTAGAAGATGTGGTGGTAGATCTGACAAGAAATTAGGTCCTAAATGATAGCTCGTGGCCTGTGCCTCATGCTTGTCTCTTGCCACAGCTGACAGAACCAACAGCCGTCTCTCCCCTGGCTCCCGCTGCTCCTGGGGAAGAAGCAAAAGAGGAGCAAATTGAGGTGGATGAACACCAGATTCCATCAGTGGTCTCACCAGAGCCTGGATACCCTGAGCCCGTAAGTGCCAGCTGTGGGTGTTGCTGTCTTCAGTGAAAGGCGGCGGTGCAATTTTCAGAGCAGCCAGCGCTTAATGTGGGTGGCTGAGGATGCTGAGTGCTGGAGTCCTGCCAGGAGCTAGGGATTTCTGTCAGGCAGGGACTGCCAGGAGAACTTGGCCCTTGGCCTGTGATGTTGAGGCCCCAAAGGGCTGGTGCCTCTGGGAGAACATCTGGCTGCTTGGCTCAGGGAAGCTCTGTCTCTTGGCTTTTGCAGCGCGATCGCCAAGGGCGCACGTGGCAGAGCTGGAGGGAACGAGACTCTGTGTTGTTTCTCTTTTTTTGGAAAGGAGTGTTTGGCTTGTGAGACTGGTCTGCAGTTTTCTTGAGTTCTTCCTCAGTTCTACAAAGTCTTATTGCCCAGCTTTCTTTTGGCTTTTTATAAGGTATTGGGAGATGGCTCTGTTGTCCCGAAAGTGGTGGGGGGCCATTCATGTCCCGTTTAGCCAAAGAAAGAAAGTGAGTAGTTCTGAAGCCTCTTGGTGAGGCAAAAAAGCAGAAGGGCCCAGTTTCTGTTGATGCATTTAGTGATGAAGTCTGCAGCTTTGGCAAGGGCCTTGGAGCCTGGAGTGGATGTGAAGCTGCAAGTCCTTGACTGCTGTCTTGTGTTGCTCAGAAGAAGAAGGCCATCTAGAAATGGTGGATGCTGTATTTGAAGTCAAATGGGCAACTCTGTGGCTGGGAAGCTGTGTGGCTGAAAAGGCCCCAGGGGTGCCGTAGAAAATCAGCAGAAGAAGAGGCAGCCTGGGACCAGGTGTCCAAGAAGGCCAAGGGCATGGTGGCCTGTGTCAGCAGCAGCGGGGCAGCAGGAGCAGGGCAGGGAGCGTGGCCCTGTGCTGGGCAGCGCTGCGGCCACAGCTGGAGTGCTGTGTGCACTTGTGGGCCCTGGGAAGCAGAAAGTCACGGAGGGGCTGCAGTGTGTGCAGAGAAGGACAGGGGAGCTGGGCAAGGGGATGCAGCACAAGCGCAGTGAGGAGTTGCTGAGGGAGCTTTAGTCTGGACAATGGGAGGCACAGGAGGGCCCTTGAGGCAGACTTCCATCAATCCCTGCACTACAGAGCTCACCAGAAGGGCTGTTTCCATGCCAAACAGCCCCACACTACATCCAACTGCTTTAGACACTGGAGTGTTGACACTGCTGACTTGTGGCTTGCTGGCTCTTTGGTTTGCTAGGAGAGGTTTGCCCTCTTCGTTTTCTCCTTTTCCAGAAAAGCAAAGATGCTTCTGCACAACGTTTCCTGCCTGTTTTGCAGCACTGCATGAGATTGTGATCCAGTTTGAGTTTTCCATGCCTGCAGAAGCAGTTGCAAAGGCGTTGCTGTCGCTTTCCTACTTTTCCATTTCAGAGCTTTCAGGAACTAAAAGCTGCATTTTACAGAGGAAGCATTGCTTGCAGATAGCAGCCAGGGAGGAATGGCAAGCTCAAATCAATCTAGAGTTCTGTTGAATTGGCCCATTATAAGTTGGTGGGTGGGGCTTTGCATCCCTGTCTTCCTAGAAAATGTTGTGATTTCTCCTTAGAAGATGTGGTGGTAGATCTGACAAGAAATTAGGTCCTAAATGATAGCTCGTGGCCTGTGCCTCATGCTTGTCTCTTGCCACAGCTGACAGAACCAACAGCCGTCTCTCCCCTGGCTCCCGCTGCTCCTGGGGAAGAAGCAAAAGAGGAGCAAATTGAGGTGGATGAACACCAGATTCCATCGTTGATTACACCAGAGCCTGGATACCCTGAGCCTGTAAGTGCCAGCTGTGGGTGTTGCTGTCTTCAGTGAAAGGCGGCAGTGCAATTTTCAGAGCAGCCAGCGCTTAATGTGGGTGGCTGAGGATGCTGAGTGCTGGAGTCCTGCCAGGAGCTAGGGATTTCTGTCAGGCAGGGACTGCCAGGAGAACTTGGCCCTTGGCCTGTGATGTTGAGGCCCCAAAGGGCTGGTGCCTCTGGGAGAACATCTGGCTGCTTGGCTCAGGGAAGCTCTGTCTCTTGGCTTTTGCAGCGCGATCGCCAAGGGCGCACGTGGCAGAGCTGGAGGGAACGAGACTCTGTGTTGTTTCTCTTTTTTTGGAAAGGAGTGTTTGGCTTGTGAGACTGGTCTGCAGTTTTCTTGAGTTCTTCCTCAGTTCTACAAAGTCTTATTGCCCAGCTTTCTTTTGGCTTTTTATAAGGTATTGGGAGATGGCTCTGTTGTCCCGAAAGTGGTGGGGGGCCATTCATGTCCCGTTTAGCCAAAGAAAGAAAGTGAGTAGTTCTGAAGCCTCTTGGTGAGGCAAAAAAGCAGAAGGGCCCAGTTTCTGTTGATGCATTTAGTGATGAAGTCTGCAGCTTTGGCAAGGGCCTTGGAGCCTGGAGTGGATGTGAAGCTGCAAGTCCTTGACTGCTGTCTTGTGTTGCTCAGAAGAAGAAGGCCATCTAGAAATGGTGGATGCTGTATTTGAAGTCAAATGGGCAACTCTGTGGCTGGGAAGCTGTGTGGCTGAAAAGGCCCCAGGGGTGCCGTAGAAAATCAGCAGAAGAAGAGGCAGCCTGGGACCAGGTGTCCAAGAAGGCCAAGGGCATGGTGGCCTGTGTCAGCAGCAGCGGGGCAGCAGGAGCAGGGCAGGGAGCGTGGCCCTGTGCTGGGCAGCGCTGCGGCCACAGCTGGAGTGCTGTGTGCACTTGTGGGCCCTGGGAAGCAGAAAGTCACGGAGGGGCTGCAGTGTGTGCAGAGAAGGACAGGGGAGCTGGGCAAGGGGATGCAGCACAAGCGCAGTGAGGAGTTGCTGAGGGAGCTTTAGTCTGGACAATGGGAGGCACAGGAGGGCCCTTGAGGCAGACTTCCATCAATCCCTGCACTACAGAGCTCACCAGAAGGGCTGTTTCCATGCCAAACAGCCCCACACTACATCCAACTGCTTTAGACACTGGAGTGTTGACACTGCTGACTTGTGGCTTGCTGGCTCTTTGGTTTGCTAGGAGAGGTTTGCCCTCTTCGTTTTCTCCTTTTCCAGAAAAGCAAAGATGCTTCTGCACAACGTTTCCTGCCTGTTTTGCAGCACTGCATGAGATTGTGATCCAGTTTGAGTTTTCCATGCCTGCAGAAGCAGTTGCAAAGGCGTTGCTGTCGCTTTCCTACTTTTCCATTTCAGAGCTTTCAGGAACTAAAAGCTGCATTTTACAGAGGAAGCATTGCTTGCAGATAGCAGCCAGGGAGGAATGGCAAGCTCAAATCAATCTAGAGTTCTGTTGAATTGGCCCATTATAAGTTGGTGGGTGGGGCTTTGCATCCCTGTCTTCCTAGAAAATGTTGTGATTTCTCCTTAGAAGATGTGGTGGTAGATCTGACAAGAAATTAGGTCCTAAATGATAGCTCGTGGCCTGTGCCTCATGCTTGTCTCTTGCCACAGCTGACAGAACCAACAGCCGTCTCTCCCCTGGCTCCCGCTGCTCCTGGGGAAGAAGCAAAAGAGGAGCAAATTGAGGTGGATGAACACCAGATTCCATCAGTGGTCTCACCAGAGCCTGGATACCCTGAGCCCGTAAGTGCCAGCTGTGGGTGTTGCTGTCTTCAGTGAAAGGCGGCGGTGCAATTTTCGGAGCAGCCAGCGCTTCCTGTGGGTGGCTGAGGATGCTGAGTGCTGGAGTCCTGCCAGGAGCTAGGGATTTCTGTCAGGCAGGGACTGCCAGGAGAACTTGGCCCTTGGCCTGTGATGTTGAGGCCCCAAAGGGCTGGTGCCTCTGGGAGAACATCTGGCTGCTTGGCTCAGGGAAGCTCTGTCTCTTGGCTTTTGCAGCGCGATCGCCAAGGGCGCACGTGGCAGAGCTGGAGGGAACGAGACTCTGTGTTGTTTCTCTTTTTTTGGAAAGGAGTGTTTGGCTTGTGAGACTGGTCTGCAGTTTTCTTGAGTTCTTCCTCAGTTCTACAAAGTCTTATTGCCCAGCTTTCTTTTGGCTTTTTATAAGGTATTGGGAGATGGCTCTGTTGTCCCGAAAGTGGTGGGGGGCCATTCATGTCCCGTTTAGCCAAAGAAAGAAAGTGAGTAGTTCTGAAGCCTCTTGGTGAGGCAAAAAAGCAGAAGGGCCCAGTTTCTGTTGATGCATTTAGTGATGAAGTCTGCAGCTTTGGCAAGGGCCTTGGAGCCTGGAGTGGATGTGAAGCTGCAAGTCCTTGACTGCTGTCTTGTGTTGCTCAGAAGAAGAAGGCCATCTAGAAATGGTGGATGCTGTATTTGAAGTCAAATGGGCAACTCTGTGGCTGGGAAGCTGTGTGGCTGAAAAGGCCCCAGGGGTGCCGTAGAAAATCAGCAGAAGAAGAGGCAGCCTGGGACCAGGTGTCCAAGAAGGCCAAGGGCATGGTGGCCTGTGTCAGCAGCAGCGGGGCAGCAGGAGCAGGGCAGAGAGCGTGGCCCTGTGCTGGGCAGCGCTGCGGCCACAGCTGGAGTGCTGTGTGCACTTGTGGGTCCTGGGAAGCAGAAAGTCACGGAGGGGCTGCAGTGTGTGCCCAGAAGGACAGGGGAGCTGGGCAAGGGGATGCAGCACAAGCACAGTGAGGAGTTGCTGAGGGAGCTTTAGTCTGGACAATGGGAGGGACAGGAGGGCCCTTGAGGCAGACTTCCATCAATCCCTGCACTACAGAGCTCACCAGAAGGGCTGTTTCCATGCCAAACAGCCCCACACTACATCCAACTGCTTTAGACACTGGAGTGTTGAGACTGCCGTCTTGTGGCTTGCTGGCTTGTTGGTCTGCTAGGAGAGGTTTGCCCTCTTCGTTTTCTCCTTTTCCAGAAAAGCAAAGATGCTTCTGCACAACGTTTCCTGCCTGTTTTGCAGCACTGCATGAGATTGTGATCCAGTTTGAGTTTTCCATGCCTGCAGAAGCAGTTGCAAAGGCGTTGCTGTCGCTTTCCTACTTTTCCATTTCAGAGCTTTCAGGAACCAAAAGCTGCATTTTAAGGAGGAAGCTTTGCTTGCAGATAGCAGCCAGGGAGGAATGGCAAGCTCAAATCAATCTAGAGTTCTGTTGAATTGGCCCATTATAAGTTGGTGGGTGGGGCTTTGCATCCCTGTCTTCCTAGAAAATGTTGTGATTTCTCCTTAGAAGATGTGGTGGTAGATCTGACAAGAAATTAGGTCCTAAATGATAGCTCGTGACCTGTGCCTCATGCTTGTCTCTTGCCACAGCTGACAGAACCAACAGCCGTCTCTCCCCTGGCTCCCGCTGCTCCTGGGGAAGAAGCAAAAGAGGAGCAAATTGAGGTGGATGAACACCAGATTCCATCAGTGGTCTCACCAGAGCCTGGATACCCTGAGCCCGTAAGTGGCAGCTGTGGGTGTTGCTGTCTTCAGTGAAAGGCGGCGGTGCAATTTTCGGAGCAGCCAGCGCTTCCTGTGGGTGGCTGAGGATGCTGAGTGCTGGAGTCCTGCCAGGAGCTAGGGATTTCTGTCAGGCAGGGACTGCCAGGAGAACTTGGCCCTTGGCCTGTGATGTTGAGGCCCCAAAGAGCTGGTGCCTCTGGGAGAACATCTGGCTGCTTGGCTCAGGGAAGCTCTGTCTCTTGGCTTTTGCAGCGCGATCGCCAAGGGCGCACGTGGCAGAGCTGGAGGGAACGAGACTCTGTGTTGTTTCTCTCTTTTTGGAAAGGAGTGTTTGGCTTGTGAGACTGGTCTGCAGTTTTCTTGAGTTCTTCCTCAGTTCTACAAAGTCTTATTGCCCAGCTTTCTTTTGGCTTTTTATAAGGTATTGGGAGATGGCTCTGTTGTCCCGAAAGTGGTGGGGGGCCATTCATGTCCCGTTTAGCCAAAGAAAGAAAGTGAGTAGTTCTGAAGCCTCTTGGTGAGGCAAAAAAGCAGAAGGGCCCAGTTTCTGTTGATGCATTTAGTGATGAAGTCTGCAGCTTTGGCAAGGGCCTTGGAGCCTGGAGTGGATGTGAAGCTGCAAGTCCTTGACTGCTGTCTTGTGTTGCTCAGAAGAAGAAGGCCATCTAGAAATGGTGGATGCTGTATTTGAAGTCAAATGGGCAACTCTGTGGCTGGGAAGCTGTGTGGCTGAAAAGGCCCCAGGGGTGCCGTAGAAAATCAGCAGAAGAAGAGGCAGCCTGGGACCAGGTGTCCAAGAAGGCCAAGGGCATGGTGGCCTGTGTCAGCAGCAGCGGGGCAGCAGGAGCAGGGCAGGGAGCGTGGCCCTGTGCTGGGCAGCGCTGCGGCCACAGCTGGAGTGCTGTGTGCACTTGTGGGTCCCTGGGAAGCAGAAAGTCACGGAGGGGCTGCAGTGTGTGCCCAGAAGGACAGGGGAGCTGTGCAAGGGGATGCAGCACAAGCGCAGTGAGGAGTTGCTGAGGGAGCTTTAGTCTGGACAATGGGAGGCACAGGAGGGCCCTTGAGGCAGACTTCCATCAATCCCTGCACTACAGAGCTCACCAGAAGGGCTGTTTCCATGCCAAACACCCCACACTACATCCAACTGCTTTAGACACTGGAGTGTTGACACTGCCGACTTGTGGCTTGCTGGCTCTTTGGTTTGCTAGGAGAGGTTTGCCCTCTTCGTTTTCTCCTTTTCCAGAAAAGCAAAGATGCTTCTGCACGTTTCCTGCCTGTTTTGCAGCACTGCATGAGATTGTGATCCAGTTTGAGTTTTCCATGCCTGCAGAAGCAGTTGCAAAGGCGTTGCTGTCGCTTTCCTACTTTTCCATTTCAGAGCTTTCAGGAACTAAAAGCTGCATTTTACAGAGGAAGCATTGCTTGCAGATAGCAGCCAGGGAGGAATGGCAAGCTCAAATCAATCTAGAGTTCTGTTGAATTGGCCCATTATAAGTTGGTGGGTGGGGCTTTGCATCCCTGTCTTCCTAGAAAATGTTGTGATTTCTCCTTAGAAGATGTGGTGGTAGATCTGACAAGAAATTAGGTCCTAAATGATAGCTCGTGGCCTGTGCCTCATGCTTGTCTCTTGCCACAGCTGACAGAACCAACAGCCGTCTCTCCCCTGGCTCCCGCTGCTCCTGGGGAAGAAGCAAAAGAGGAGCAAATTGAGGTGGATGAACACCAGATTCCATCGTTGATTACACCAGAGCCTGGATACCCTGAGCCTGTAAGTGCCAGCTGTGGGTGTTGCTGTCTTCAGTGAAAGGCGGCAGTGCAAGTTTCAGAGCAGCCAGCGCTTCCTGTGGGTGGCTGAGGATGCTGAGTGCTGGAGTCCTGCCAGGAGCTAGGGATTTCTGTCAGGCAGGGACTGCCAGGAGAACTTGGCCCTTGGCCTGTGATGTTGAGGCCCCAAAAGGCTGGTGCCTCTGGGAGAACATCTGGCTGCTTGGCTCAGGGAAGCTCTGTCTCTTGGCTTTTGCAGCGCTATGGCCAAGGGCACACCTGGTATTTCTGGTAGTCACAGAGCTTTCTTTGGTTTTTTTTTCTTGTTGTGAGAAAATGTGTTTGGTTTTTGAGACTGGTCTGCAGTTTTCTTGAGTTCTTCTTCAGTCCTAGATAGCCTTTTTGCCCAGCTGTCTCTTGGCTTTTTAGTGGTTGCACGGTATTGATTGTGTTGATTTTCCTGCATTTTTCTTGCCCTTTTCCACCTCCATGTGAAATTCTGTTTGAATTTTATTTTGCACATTGGTTGTTGTTGGAGATGGAGTATATTTGCATGAGAACCCATTTTTTGGGGCATGTGTCTTGGTGGAGAAGTAACTTTTCTTGTGGCAGGCCAGGTAATTACACCTTGCACTTCCCATTCAGATTAACAGTACCTCTGTCTTTTTGCAGCCATGGAATCAGTTTTTGTTGTGTTTGGGATTTGGGCAGGAAATCAATGCCCTTGCATTCCAGCTGGTGCTCAGAGATCTGATGATTTAGGAGGGGCTGGGCTGCAGTTCTGATTACAGCTCCTTATGCACCATGTGTGTGGGTGGGAATCTGCAAGAGAAGAACTTGTCCGAGCACAGATGCACAAGGAGTGCAGTTCCCAGTGCAATGCTCTGGGTCTGATCCCTTTCCATAATGACCCACATCCTCCAGATTCCACCAAGAGTGTGGTTTATTGAAGCAACAGGAGAGCAATCTCAGGATTGCTGCTGATCGGGGCACTGCTACAGAAAGGACAGTAAAGAGAGATTATAGTGGTGAGATCCATCTGTCTGTCTGTCTATCTATATATCTATCTAGGCTATGTAACATTTGCATAATTGAATATTCCCAACTCTGGTCCAAGGCAGTTGGAGGTGCAAAGGTCACCTAAAGCATCCCTTTCAGGAGAGGATTGGAGACATGTTCCATCAACCAATTCAGAGCAGGCAGAGATGTCTCCCCCTTCTGATATTTTGCTTTTTTTCCCCTCAGAGCTGTTTTTCTCCTCCAGCCTCTTCTTCCCTGAAGCCCCCAGTTAACTCTTTAATTTTCTGCCTGTCCTAGAGTGTTGAAGTATTCCATGTTTTAGGTGGTGAAGAGAACGTGAACTCTAAAGTGTTCTCACAAGGAGTGAGCTCACCCAGGAAGCCACCTGCAGAGCCAGGATGGAGCTGTGGGACAGGGCAGGGTGTCAGTCACTACTGAAAGACAAACAGGACATGGCAGAAGCAGTGGGAGGCCCTCACCAGACCCTTGAGAAATGCCACACCTTCCCTGTCAGCTGCCTGAGAGGCTGTTGGAGCTTCAGTCCCAGATGGCCCCTGATTGTCAGGCCAGGGTCACTTTGGAATCTGTGCCTTCCTTGAACAGAGAATGACCCAGCAGAGCAGCAGCACAGTGCTTTGGGAACATGTGAGCCCAGCAGGCTTTGAGTCTTGGCCCACAAAGGGCATATGGGAAGGTGAAACCCATCTTCTCTTGCTTTCTGTGCAGGTGCTTCTAGAGAGAGAGCAGGAGCAGATTGCTTCCTCAGAGATGCCATGGCAGACTCAGGGAGAGCTGCTCCCAGCCCAAGAGCAGGAAGAGCAGCTCAGGCAGCAGGTGGAAGAGCCACAGGAGAATGGCCAGGTAAGCCTGACTGGCCAGGTGACAGAGGGAAGGGCAGGGAGAGGGGCATAAACCAGAGCTCTTGGGACTGAGGAGGCCAGGAGTCCCACAGGCACTGGAAGCACAGAGCCTGGGAATCTGCAGAGATCAGCACCAGGACAGGAGGTTTGCAATGGAAGCAGAGCTGGGTAGGGAAGCAGAAAGAAGTGGCTGAATAAATGTGATTTTGAGGCTACAAGAGGAAAAAATGATGGCAGCTCCCAGTCACTTGCTCTGCATTTGTGTGTACAGAAGATCAAGGAAGAGCCACAAACAGAGCTGCCCAAAGCTCAGAGTGACATCATGGATATGAAGAGAAAGAAGAAGGAAGACTTGGGAAGAATTCAAGAGGAGAATCTCCAGCAGCAGAGGGGCGATCAACAAAACCAGGTAAGTGAAAGAGTGGCGGCCACTCCTCTCATGAAACATCCTCTCTCTTCTTTTTTAGAGAAGATGAAGGAACAGCTGAACGCAGAGCTTCAGACAGCTCAAACTCGGATGAAGGCAAGGGAGAAGAGGCTGGAGGATGAAATAAAAATCATCAGAGAGAAACTTAATCCCCTCCCTCAGTCTCTACAAAAGCAAGTGAGTGAAAGAGGGATGCAGTCATTGCAGTCACCAAACTGGTGCTTTCTGTCTTTCTTGCCTTTGCAGTGCAGAGCAGCAGGGAGTGGGGCCATGCCTCTGCATGCCATCCTGCTGTAGTGTGTATCACAGTCACTCTGTAGGACATTTCCTGGTGCACTGAATCTCCACTGCTGCCCTGGACAGTGAAACTTGTCCTTTGGCCTTTTGGCCAGCAGTCATCCAAATTGATTCCTGCTGGCCTGTTCCTGCTCTCCTTGTTTCTTGAGTTGTTTTCACAGGGGAACATGGTGAGCCAGATGGAGGATTGAAACAAGCTGTCTGTATCCCTTGTCAATCTGTTCTTTCCCTTTCCTCACAGTCGATGACTCCTGGCTGACAGGGACAAGCTGGAGTCTCTGACTGCTTTGTTGTGTTTCATTTGAGGAGCAAGTTTTGGCATCTCACCGGGCAGCCTGCGAAGAATACCAGAGAATGTCTGCCAGTGAAGGGCCCCAGGTTAGGAGTGAGGCACAGGAACAGTGCCCACCAGAAGTGCTCCAGGTTGAGCATGACCTGGAGGTGCAAGAAAAGAGGACACAGTGGGAGGATGCAGAACATTTAAACAAGGAGCTGCAAGTGTGTCTGCAGCTGTTGGAGGGGGAAAGGAATCCTTGGGAGGAAGTAGAATGGTGATTGTGGCAGTCATCCTTCGGAAAATCCATGAAAATGGAATATGAATCTGGCCATGAACTTGAGTAAAACTAGCCTTTGGTTTTGATCCATCCAGTTTGAGAAGTGGACATCAGAAAAAAAGCCATTTAAGAGCCCTGCATGTGGCTTACAGCACCTTTCTAAGGGCTTGCATTTCAAAACGGGATCTCAGGGTAATCTCTGCCAGTCACCTTTCTGACATCAACTCATTTCTTGTCTCAGATCTACACAAGCTCTTTCACCAAACCTGCAGCAGCAGCAGCAGCATTGTCTAAAGGAGCCTTTTCTCCTCGACCTGAGAAGTGGAGCCGGGGCAGTTTGTTCACCTCCCGTGCTGACCCAGCTGCTGCTCAGCAACAGGAGGTCGAGAGTGACACTCTGGAGCTACTGAGTACGTCTGCTGATTTCTTGTCTGAGGGACAGTGCATTGTGTGTAGGTGTCAGCATAGCCATACCAAATGTTTCTCCTGAGTTTGGTGTCACAGGGACATTTAGGAGTTCCCACAGGAACTGCTGTAGAAAATCAGTCTCTGTTCTGGCCACCTGTGCTGCAGAGCTGTTTGCCTGGTTGTTGTTGTTGTTACCCAGCTGACCACAAAGGGCTCAGAGCTCCAGGCACTGGGGCTGCCTTTTGTATCTCCTGGAAGCTGGCATCTCTGCTTTAATGTCAGCATCTTCCATTTTGTTTCCCTCAGGGAAAATAGTAAACAAGGAAAATCCCAGGATGAAATATACCGAACTGGAAGATATTGGCAGCGGGTGAGTCCAACTGCAGTTACTTCTATATAACCATGGGCCAGGTGTTTTTCTGGTGGAATGTCTATCCAGTGTGAAGTCAGGCAAGCTGCAAACAGACATCTATCCCCATGTTCACACACTGGGGATAGAGTGCTGCTCAGTGCTGCTCAGAATTTGTGTGTGTGCTCAGAAGGCATTGTCAGAGACACCACCGTGCTGCCGAGGTCTTGCCTGCAGCAAGGAACAGGACCTGGAAAATCTCATCTCTTAAGTGTGAGACACTTCTGTGTTAATTTCCTTAGCATTTTTGTATATCTCTAAATCATACTGCCACACTAATAAAGGGGGAAGAAACTTGCTTGCTTGAAAGAGAAACCTCCTCCCTGATAGCTGTCAGATAACAGTTTTCAGGAACATTGCCTTCTAAGAGTTTGCTGAAGGAAATACTCTGTGGTCAGGATAAAAACTGAACAGTTTAGAAACTGAAACCTGAGGTGAAAGAAGCAGCTCTATTTTTGAGCTAAGGCAGTAAAGCCAAGCACTTCAGGAAGAGGCCCAGTGCCCATGCACTTGAGAGGAAAATGCATCATCTGCCTTCTGGCAGAGCTCTCCTGCATCCTGAAGGTTTTTGGAACTCATAGAAGAGATCTCGTGTGGGCTGGCTTTCACTGCAAGATCTAAATGGCTTCTACTTTCTTTTCTGCTTTTGTGTTTCTAGGACTTTTGGAGATGTGTGCAGAGCACTCAACAATGCCACAGGGAGAGAGGTAAATGTCAAAAGGCCCCACAGACTCTGCTGCTCTTGAGGGGCTTTCCCCTCTGGTGTGAGCTGTGGCTGGAGCTTTGGGCTGAGCTGTGCTGAAAAGGCACAAGAAGCACAGACTGGTGCCAGCCTGCAAAATACATCTGGGACTTTGTCCTGCTCAGCTGCCAGAAGGAAGGCACGGAGGGCAGCGGTTCCTTTCAGAGAAGGACGCGCTCATTCGCTCTCCATTGTAAAACAAAGGTGGTGCCTTCAAGCACCTCACTGCTCTTTGGGGCTACAGCTTCAGAGTCCTGAATTCTCATTTCTGGCTGCCAGCAAATCCATCTGAAAGTTACTGGTAGTTCCTTAGCCACCTGCAGTGCTGCTCTTGGGAGCTGCACGTAGGGAGAGATCTGCAAGGTGCCCTAAAAGCCCTAAGCCCTGCCCACAGCCCCAGATGTATCCAGAGAGTATTAAGGCATGGATTACTTCTACTGAATCCCAAACAAAGCAGCAGAGAGTGTGGTCAGAGGTTTGTGGGTGATAGCTGAGACACCGCTGTTACCAAGTGGACAAGGCAAAATGTCAGTGGCCCCACGTGTCCTGTAACTGGCCCCCAAGGGAGCAGAGAAATGGGCTGTTGGAATGTCAGTTCCTAATGACTGCAGTGCCTAATCACAAGGCAGTTTGGCACAGCTCAGCTGTGTCGTTGCAAAATCATTCGCTCCATGTGCATTGTGGTCTCGTGCCACCAACTTCTCAAGTTACTGATTTTCAATGTCATTTTAGGTGGCCATAAAGAAAATAAATCTAAAAGGACTGAGGAAGAAGAAATTAAAAGTCAATGAACTCATGGTCATGAAACTTAATAGGAATCCCAACCTGATCAACTATTTAGACAGGTGAGTTGTTGTGCATGTTTCTTTACATATTGCAAACATGCAAGGTGAAATCCCACTTTGGTCAGTGGCAGAAAATAGAGCTGTAATTATTGGCTAATTATTATTGCTCTGCTCACCTCTAATGGATGGGACGAGAGTGCATCTTATCTGCATGAGTCTTCTCTGGCATACATAGTTTGAAAATTACTCAAAAACCTGGATCAGTCACATCTTACTAAATCAATAGCCTGTAAGTTCACAGCACCACTTTGTTTTGGGGCTTGTTTTTTTCAAGTGTCTTTTTATGTCTGGATAAACTAACATAAATGTCCCCTCTTTTCCATTGCTTTGCATGCCAGGAAGACTACGTGCTTAGTTCCAGAAACACACAGCGTGACAGGTTTTTTATCTCTTACTAAACTGCACTTTTTACTTGCTGGCCATTTAAGACATCTCCTTTTTCACAGCTGTGCCTTTCTTCTTGAGACTGCACAGGTTGCAAACAATGCACAGCCAAGAGGGAACGTCTATTCCTTTGATTCTGTCCTTGTCACAAAGGCACCTGGAAACAAGAAACCCAGAAGTAAAAAATCAAGGTAGCCATGCATGTTTATCTCCATGTCCTTGTTTCTTTCTTTCAGCTACCTTCTGGGTGAGGAACTCTGGCTGGTTATGGAGTACATGGATGGAGGCACTCTGAGCGACGTCATCAGCAAGACCTGCCTGTCTGAAGACCAGATGGCAGCCATCTGTCGGGAGGTCAGCAATCCCACCTGTGTTTCCGAGGGCTTGGGCAGGATTGTGTGGGAAACAGGGGCTCAGATCAGGAGAGGTTTCATGTGCCAAGCTTTGTTTCTGTGTTGCCGGTATGCTATGGGCAAGTAAAAGCATCTCAAGTGAAAGGCCTGCCAGTGCCCCTGCACTCAGTGTACTCAGTGCCAGTACTCTTATCTCCTGCTGTTGTACTCTCACTCTGTCTCTTGTATTTGTTGTTCTCCATCTTGCCTCTCTAAATGTTTGCCTGGAGCCTGTCTTCACTGCATTCCTTGCCTGTGATAGCAAATGTGCTGGGGGCAGGATTTGAAACCAGCAGCAAAGAAAAAAGAGAGACTCATTTCTCATAGTCCTCAGCTGAAAAGGATAGGAGTGCAGCCCAAATGCTCTTTGCTTCAGGAAGGTGACTGATGGGATAGTTCCAAGTCTGCGCTGAGGCCAGCAATAAAACCTTTGTCATGCAGCCTCCCATCCAAAAGTGATCTTCTTCACACCAAAGGGAGGGATTTTTCTTTCTTGGCAAAACCCTCATTTGTCTTCTGCATGGAGATAGCATGTCCACTGCAGCAAGAGTCATCCTGGCTGCTTTGCAGGGCACAGTCTACAAGAGCAGGTGCTGTTGCTCTTTCAAAAGCTGACAAGCCTTTCCTTAGAAAGATCCTGCTCTGCAAATATTGGAGCAGCAAGCTTTTCCTCTCAGTGGCACTGTGTTCTGCCATTACTCCCCATTCCCATGGAGAGGGAATCTTTTAGATTCTTTGTTTCCTTTCTTGTGTGATGAAATTACATCACTCATTTTTTCCTGCCTCTGTCTGTTTTCTCTCTCAGTGCCTGCAAGGACTGGATTTTCTCCATTCTAACCATGTGATCTACCGAGATGTAAAGAGCAGAAACATCCTTCTCAGAACCAATGGTTCTGTCAAGCTGGGTCAGTATATTCTTGGTCAGGTGCAGTGTTCCAGGGATGTGGTTGTGGGGCTGCTTTGAGTGACTGCCAGCTCCCCAAAAATGGTGCTGGTGGCAGTGCAGGGACCCCTGCTGTGAGCTGAGGGCACAGTTGCAACGTGCACAGAGGTATGAGAAGGAACCACAAGAAGTCAAGACTGCTCTTAGTCTGCTCTGGTCTTCTTCCAGAGGGAGGGAGTTACAATCTAAAGCTTCAGGGGAATAAAGTCCCCTGCTGTGAGCACCGTTAAAAAACCTGGGTTTTTTGCATGTGGCCAATTCTGTACTACCTTGGCTAAAGCCCAAGGAAATCAAGGGTGGACAGTTCTCCAGGAGATTCAACAGCACATTCTTAGACTGAGAGTGGGGAATTCTTTTGCTTGGTTTCCTAATTGGATCTGGCTTTCATGGTTTGTTGTTTCTCCACAGCTGACTTTGGCCTCTTTGCTCAGCTCACCCCTGAGCAGAGTAGACGGAGCTCCGTGGCCGGCACTTCTGGGTGGATGGCACCTGAAGTGGTGACGGGTCAACCATATGGCCCCAAAGGGGACATATGGTCTTTTGGGATCGTGGGCATCGAAATGATGGAACAAGAAGTTCCTTGCAGGAATGCAACTCCTGTTTCGGTAAGGAGCAAATACTCACTGATCCCGCCATCTTTCTCACCTGTCCCATGTTCTGTGTGCCATTGGACAAAATCCCATTGCCATCTGCTGGCACCACTTCCACCAAGGTCCCCTTCAAAAAATGTCCCTGCAGCACATCAGCACCCGCTGTAGATTTGGTTGCATCAGAAGGGAAGTGGCAGTTCAGAAACCTAACCAGTTCAGAACCTAACCAGTTCAGAAACCTGCCATTTTGGCCTCCAGCCATGCCTGACACTTCTCATTTGTTTTTTGAACCCTGTTGGAGCTCTGGCTCTGAACAACAAGAATTTTTCAGTGGAACAGTTGGATGTGTGATAAATATCCTTTGAAATGGAGGTTGAGTCTTCCCAGTTTCAGTTTTATAGAAAAAGAAAAAAAGAAACAACCACCAAAGCAATGCCCAAGCAGTTCGGCTTCCTTTTCCCTTTTTGAACCACAGCACATCAATTTTCCTCCCTACTGTAGCATCTTTTCCAAATCCTACTGTAGCATCTTTTCCAAATCCTGTGGGTCTTGTAAACTTTCAGGTTTTCAAGTCATCTGTACATTGTTCCGTCGTGTGTGTGGGTGGCCTGGATATGTTTAGGATGTGTTTTTCTCCAACTGCAGTTAGAATTGTTTGCCAAACCCTTGGCTGTTTCTTGGTACTTTAACAAGTTGATGAGCTTGCAGCCAGGTGCCTGGGCTGGGATCCAACGTGGGCAGTTGACACCGGGTGCTGTGTTTCTTTACCACAGGAGCAGGGCCATCCCTGGCCTGCACAGTTCTAATGACAAGGGAGGACTCCAGCTCCCCACCATGTCCAGTGGCTGAGCACAGCTGCAGAGGGACAGGATAAAACCCCCTTTGTGACCTCTGGTGGTGTGGGAAAAGGAAAGAAAGCTGTCCTAATTATTTGTACTTAAGCGAAGTGTGTTTGTTGTTTTAGGCTTGGAAATTTTCCTTTGGGTTGAAGAAGATAATAACAAAGTCTCTTTGGTCACCATCTATTTCAGTGCCACCAGCACAGAACTGTTAGTATTGGGATGGGCATTTTTATGGAGACCAGGCCGCAGCCTGGGGTCATGGAGATCCTGCCAAACCTCCCATTTCTTACTGACACTTTCTGCGATGGGCACATCATTAATGCATTGACTTGAGTATCCAAATGAGTAGAGGGTGAGACAGAGTAAAAATCCCCAGAGTAAAAGTCCATTTTGAATTAGGTGAAATGTCCAGAAAGGGTGAAAAGTCTGTGAGACCAAAGCTGAAGGAAAAACTGCAGAACAGATATAATAGGGGGACAAGGGAGAAATAGATAGACATAAACAAGATCTACTGCAAGGGCAAGTCGACCTGACCTAGGATTTCTTTCTGATAAAAGGCAAATGTCACGCGAAATCCTGTAAAAATGAATATGTATGAACCTATTGTGAAACTGTATGCATATGTATTTGCAAGGAGGATTAAAAAGGGACCTGAAGTTCCCAGAGATACGCATGCCTTTTAAGGGGAATATTCTCCGCATGCGTCCAGCGCTGTAATAAACATACCAGCTTTTACAACTTTAACAAAGTTGTGGAGTTCTTTTCTTTATCTCTGCAAAACAAGGGTGACCATAGGCATGGCACTTCTTCTTCTGATTTGACCATGAAAAGGTTTCCTTTTGCCACAAAAAGAAGCAAAAACTTGCAGCTGAGAGATAGAGCTACAGGTGGTTCCTGTGCATCCAAGCAGGCATTTTCATCTCAATATATTTGTGCATGCATCTTAATGTGTCTGTGTTGAATATGAGATTCCAAATGTTTGCTTTCCTTTCCTGAGGAATAGCTGGTGGATTTCCTTTTTTTCCTTCCACTTACCACTGTTTTCTAGAAGAGGAAAAGAAGCTCAGTGAGATTTGTTTTATGACAGTTTTGCTTCAGAGACCAGCAAGCACTGCAGAGATACCTTTCATGTGCTAATCCTTGGAAATAGTAGAGTTAGTATAGCAAAGTCCCTCTTCCAAAAGCCTGTCAAGCTGGTGTGAATCCTCAGGGAAGGAAACGTGCTTTTGCTGATGTAGTTCCCACTAACTAGGTCAGTCAATGAAATCAGCTGCCAAGGCAAGATCTACTGGATCTTGGAAAAGCTGTGGCTGCATCGGGGTTTGGGTTTTTGGTTGGTAAAGGAAAGTCATCTCTGGGTCTCTGCCAGGGCAGAAACTGCCACTGCAGAATGGAGATTAAACAATGGGATGTGGGAGAGCAGTTACAGATGGGAAAGAAGCAGGTGGAGCCTGGTGTTTCCTTTTTCTGCAGGCTCAACTGCTGACAGCCAGGGGAGAGAGACCACAGCTGCGGCAGCCCAACCGATTCTCACCTTGCCTGTGTGACTTCCTGAGCTGCTGCCTGCAGACAGATGAGGCACGGCGCTGGTCTGCCAAGGAGCTCCTGAAGGTAAAATGGCTGCAGGTGAAACAGGGTCTGAGGGATGGGCTCCTCCTCCACTCAGGTCCAAGGCATCAGCTGAGCCCCCTTCCTCCTCACCTCCACTCTTGGAGCTCTTCAAATGAAAATGGTGAGGAATCCTAGACTGGGCTGGGCAGGCAAGGCCCTGTAAAGGACCTCCCTGGTGCAATGAGCAGGGATATCTTTAAAGCAATCAGGTTGCTCAGAGCCCTTTGCCACCTGACCTGGAATGGGGCACCTATGAGCTCTTGGGACAACGTGTGCCAGTATTGCACTATACTCTGAGTAAACAAGTTCTTCCTTAGACCTACTCTGACTTAATCCCCATTTGATTGAAAATATTCATCACATTCTATTGTAACTGGACCTGTTACAAAAGGTGTCCCCACTTTCTTCAAATCCACTCTGAAGTCTTGGAAAGTGGCAATAAAGTCTCCCTGGGGCCTGTTCTTCACAAAACTTAATAACTCTCCCTCTCTCTGCATTTCCTGAGAGGAGAGGTGCTCTGTCCTCTGACTGTTTCTGTCACCCCCCTTTTGTAATTTGGTGGGTGTGCAGTTTTATCTAATGGCAAACAAATTGAAGTAGAGCAATGCAGGGTACAGAGACATGAAATGGTGGTGCAGGAACCCAAGGAAGCCAGTCCCAGCTGAGCAGTCAGAGATTTGGCTGTGGGCAGGAGGGGCTGTGGGGGGCCCACTGTGAGCCTCTGAGGGGCCCTGGTTTGTGCCCCCAGCCCACCCTTAGAGGTTTCTGCCACGCAAACAGGGACAGCTGGGAGGGACTTGTGCCAGCCCCATCTGCTGCCTGGCACGCTCAAGCAGACGGGAACTGTGCCAGGGTTACTGCCAGCTTGTGCAGCAGAGAGGGAACTGCAGGGCCCAGTGCCACTGGGCTGGCCCTGCTGGGAAGGAAGGTGCCATCCAGCACACGAGGGCCAGGGCATGGAAAGGCTGACACTGCTCTGTCTCCCTGTGGAAATCAGCACAGTGCCTGTCTTGCAAAGGCAGGGACCTATGTGAGTAATTGGAGTTTCATGAAAGGAAGAAACCCCAGGGACAGAAATCACCATTTCTAGAGCACAGGCAGGACAAAAAT